>PVLD010002454.1:112941-165907 GCA_004027595.1 Dinomys branickii | reverse complement strand
GATGGAGTATTACTCTGCCATAAAGAAGGGTAGGTTTGAGTCATCTGCGGGAAGATGGATGCACCCTGAGATTATAATGCTGAGTGACATAAATCAGATGTACAAGCTTAAATATCAAATGGCTTCTCTTCTATGACAAACTCCAAATATAAATAAAGTACAAAATAAAAGACAGCTAATAGGAAGGAGACAGATCTTTTCAGAAGAGAAGGGGACCAGAGATGGAGGGGGCGGGCAGGAGGGAGGGGAAGGGTGCAAGAGAATTGGCTGTGTCATGCGCATGGCCGGTTCTCTGTGACCCATGAAATCATCATGTGCTACAAGCATGTACAAATAGAAATAAAAAGAATAACCAAAAATAAAATGAAGGACAGACGGTGGGAACCAAGATCACGTGCAGATGGGAAAGAGATCTAGGGATGGGCAGAGAACAAGGGGAACCGAGCTGTGCTGTGCCCTCCCACAGAGGAGAGGAAGCTTCCCTACTGCGCACAGGCTCTAACAAGAAAACATTTTAGAAGGAAAACTAGTAGGATAAGGGCCACAGGCATTTGTGCAAGAGCAAAAGCCCAGCAAAGCCCACAGGGGTACAAGCAATAGAGACAAGAAGCCCTGGAGCGGTAAGTGGGAGCCCCTGGAAGGGCCTTGAAATGTTAACACTGAAACCTGGTCAAAGTCCGAGGCTTCGACTCAGAAGCCTCCCTCTTCTGCGGAGAGGGAGGTCCAGAGTGCCTGCTCCCTCCTGCGCATCCAGGGGTGGGGAAGAAGAGGGGCAGGGGACAACAGAGGCAAAGCAGGGGATCACTCCGAACTACTCCCTGCATCTTCACCCCAAATCCAGTGCAGCTGCATATGTGCGTGATGGCAACCTCCCCTGGCAAACAGCCTTGAGACGGGCACGCTCAGGAGGCTGAGGCAGGAGGATCACTGGGAGTTCAGACCAGCTGAGGCTACAGAGTGAGTTCAAAGCCAGCCTGAACTGCATAGTGAAACCCTGCCTCAAAAAGAAAGAGACTGGTAGGGTGAATCTTACCCCCCTCCCACCACTTTCAGGGCTGAAATGAAATTAAAACTCTGGCACACAGAAGGAAGTGACTGGGCTTGGGTCCCCCAGCTGGCCAGCGTGGAGCCACAGCTAGCCCGGCCCAGCCGAGCAAGCGCACGGGCCCCTGCTTTGCACCTGTTTCCCAGGCTCGCGGCGCCCCTCTCTAAGGCGAACTCCCCAGCCCAGCCGGCCGGAAGTGGACCAGGTAGAGGTACGGCCGGCCGGAGGGAGCGCCTGCAGGGAGGGTGCCCAGCCCCTGTCTTATTGTAAGCAGAGCCCCATGTTAAATCTGTTCCAGGAGGACGAGGCAGGGGAGGGCCGCTTCAACTTCTCCGCCTACGGCATGGGCCCCGCCTGTCTGCAGGCCAAGGACGGCCTCTCAGTCAAGGGCGCCAACAACAACAACACGGCCAACCCCGCGCCCGCGCCCTCCAAGTCCCCCGAGGAGATGCGCAAACTCTTCATCCAGAGGGCCAAGAAGATCGACAAGATCTCCCGTATTGGCTTCCCCATGGCCTTCCTCATCTTCAACATGTTCTACTGGATCATCTACAAGATCGTCCGCAGGGAAGACGTGCACAACCAGTGAAGGGAAGGCGGGCCGGAGAGGGCCGGGCTGGGCGCGGGGAGGCGGAGCGGGGGCGGCCTCCCTCCGCCCCTGCGATAGCCCAGGGCGGATGCATGAGTGTAGAATGCGACGCTCTCTATTTAACCCGGGCGGGTGGGGCGGGAGGGATTTTCTAACGCGGGAGCAGGGGTGGGTGAAGCGGGGTGGGCGTGGGGCACTGCAGCTTTCACACTTCGAGTCCCGGGCTGCGCAGCCTTCCCGCCGGGAAGGTGGCTGCCGTCTGTCCCAGCGCAGAAGGAGAGCAATGTAATATATGATACCTATTCGTGCTTAATATTAACGCAAAACCACCACAACAGAAGATTTCTTTCTTAACCTGTCAGCCTAGTAACTGCTTCAGTGTTTCCAGTCACCGAAGTGATGGACAATTTTTCCCAGAGTGGAAAGTCACCAACAAGCTCGCTCTGGTGTGCGCGTCCCCATCACTCCCGTCCCCACGCCGACCGGTCTCGGCCCCGAGCAGGTGGACACGTGCCAAAAAGCCATTCCGCCTCTGCTTCCAGAGCGACCCTTGGCATGGACGCGAGCAGCGCGGAGCGGAAAGGTGGGGAGGAGCCCTGAGTGGCGGAGCGATGGGACAGCTGAGGGGCCGCAGGGCTGCAGTGAAGGCGTCGCGAGGCCAGGGACTGCGCCGGTGAGCTCTGTAAGCTCCCTCGCTCTGTGTCCTAACACCCACGCCGCCGGCCCTTCACCGGGCCCGGAAACGCCGCCCTGGCTCTCTCATCATCTTGCCGATATGCAATCTTTTTTATGGTTAAAAAAATAATCTCAAGAAATAATATGTAGACTGAGTGTAAACACATGCACTTTTCTCAAATGTCTATTTTTTTGGACCTGCAGGGGGTGCGTGTTGGGGAAGGGAGGGCTGGGGAGGAGACTGCTTTTCTAGTGGCTCCGCGGTGTGAGCTTGTGAGAGGGGACGGGCAGTGCCGAGGCTGCTGCAGACCGGTGTGTGTGGGTGGGAAGAGATGGTAATGTTTGCAAAGTCTGTTCATTATAGTCTGACGCTTCCTATACCATAGCTAATGTGAGAAGTTTGAGGGGATGACCCCATTCTATTTTTATAAGTCATTTTTTGTTGTTCGTTTTTTAGGTGCTTTGTTTAGCTTTACCATTTGGGAAAGTTAGGTAAATATTTCTCTTCCCTTTGAAATCTGAAGTGCCAGAAGTATACCAGGATAGCAAGGGCACGGCAGAGAGAGATGGCGAGGGCCGCCGGGGAGCAGTCTGAGTGCACGCAGGGCCCCGCCGAAGGACTGATGGTCCGAGCCAGGAGGCCTCCGCGGCCTGTGCCAACTGAGCCTGCCCGTCGGCAGAGCACTCCCCGCTAGAAGGCTGGGCTTCGGTTTCCTTCTTTACACTTTAGGGTCTTGGCTTCGCACCAGTCAGCCCGGACGGGGAAGGGCAGCTGACAATCAATTTGCGCTAAGCGGGTGCTGCTAGGGCGTCCCCAGCTTGGGGCGGGACGGAGGAGGCAGAGGGGTGTGAGGGCACTCAACCCGAGACCTACTGCTCCCTGATGGACCTCTGCCAGGACGCGTTCTTCCATTCCCAATGCACAGGGGCCAGCGCCCACACCCGCCTTGCACAAAGCAGGCCAAAGCAGGACCTGGAGGGGCTCAGGCAGAGAAAATGCACCGTGCAGCTGGAACAGGCCAGGGCTCCGCCGCTTCAGCGCTAAGTGTTTACTATTCCTTGCCTTCCTTTCTCCAGTCTCTGTAGACCAAAAAGTGAACTGTACCTCATCCCAGGTGAAGTGCGGTGGAGCTGGAGTCTTTTTCTAAGAAGTCTTGAGCAATGAAAGCCATGGAGGTAGGAGGCTCTCCTCCAAGCCCATCCTTTTTCACACCACAGATAGGTGTGCAAAGGAAGGAAAGTGAAAAGGAAAGACTTGAACCACCACCACCAATTCAGGACTAGACCATCAGTCCCAGAACTGCTACCAGCACATTTCCTGAGGACACCTTCACTATAAGGGGAGACTTTCACTCTTCAGCAGTTCTGAGTATTTGGAGAGGCCAATAGTCCCTTTCACTAGCACTTTATTCACTTTATTTAGCTAAAAAGTCTTTTTAATCAAAAATTAATACATCCCCTCTCCTTACTGGACTAAATTCACACTGCTTAAAGTTTAGGTGAGTCGGGCAGCAAATGCAGTAGGTCTCAGAGACTAAACACAGTACCCACTGTTGTAAGATATTCCACATCCGGTGGAACAAAAACATCCATGGAGGGGCTGGGGATATGGCTCAGTGGAATAAGCACCTGCCTGGCAAATGCAAGGTCCTGAGTTCGATCCCCAGTTCCGAGAAAAAAAAAATCTGTGGGCCCCAAACTGGCTTTCCTGCTGGCATCACCTGGAATCCCCCAAGACAGAAATCAGTAGCACATTTGCCCCCCTCTTCTGGAGCCCTGGCCTTCTGCTACTGTGCTCCCACGTCTAACCTGCGGGGCCGCTGGGCGCCCCAGGCAAGGAACTTACCAGCTGATTATGGGTCCTCTCGCCAACTATTTCAAACTTAGCATCACTTGTGGAAAGTCAGCGGGAATGGAGGCATCCTAAGGAAGGAACCCCAATCCAGTCCTGACTTCACTGCGCCGGGCCAAGGATCAAGCATTAGTTTCCCTGAATGCACCATTGGAGGGTGGTAGAGTATCCCAACTCCCTCCTAGCTTCCTCTGACTGCTCTGTGAATCTGTGCTTGATCTGCTGGAGAGGAAGTTCACACAACTGAATGTTAACATCCCTTAAATCCCTCAGCCCTCCACCTGGATGGAGGGACACACATGCGCAAAGCTCCTGGGCCAGCACAATTTTTGTTTCCTTCCTTCCTTGGAAAATGTGCAGATACTGTTTTCCTTTTACACCACTTTGTCAAAGCTGAACCATGGTGGGGAAAGGATAGCAATCATAAGTCAAAGATACCTTGGGAAGGCTGAGGCAGGAGGATCCTTGCGAGTTCAAAGCCAGCCTGGGCTACGAAGTGAGCTCAAGGCCAGCTTGAACTGCATAGCAAGACCCTGTCTCAAAAAAAGACCAAGAAAAAAAAAATGCCTTGGGAATGGAAGCACAGTCCAAGAGAAGACACTACCAGTGATGGGTAATATAGTAAGGACTTAGCAATAAATTATAAGAATTTCATAATTATAGAAAATCAAACCAGATAATTCAGAGCAAATGTTTTAGGTGGCTCCAATGAACAGGGCAATGCTTTCCTAATTCCTTCTTCAGTTTGAGCACAAGAGATACTATGCATGGGGGTTACAGATGCAAAGTGTATGTTGGTGAAGAACTGATTGAGGTGCAATAATGAGGTTACTGTTTTAAACCATTTACATGTAAACACTGGCATTTATGCTTCGAGGAATGGGCGATCTTACCCAGCTGCAGCACTGCAGCTGATCCCAGGAGTCCAATAGTAACAGCAATGGCTTCTCACCTATTTCTTTACAATGTCTTGCTTGTTTCAGGAGCAGCCAAAATAAATGCCTTAGCTGGTCCTTTCAGACAAACAAGGGTCCATTCTTGGCTAAGGCTAAATAGAAAATAAACATGGATAGACATGAACAAAAAAAAATGTCTATCAGTATATATGTATATATGTGTGTATGTGTAATTTTTTTTTTTTTGAGACAGGGTCTCACTATGTAGTTCAGCCTGGCCTTAAACTCACTATGTAGTCCGGGCTGGCCTCAAACTGGTGATCATCCTGTCTCAGCCTCCTAAGTGCTGGGATTACAGGCATACATTACCATACCCGGCTTATGTGTAATATCTTGGATTTAATCGTATTTTTTGTTTAAGTCTAGAAATATAAAGGAAGGTTGATCATTTGACCTAAATTATATTTTTTCTAAATTGTCAATAAATAGGAAAGGAGTCCCTCTCAGAAGCTCACCAATATTTTCAAAGACTATTTTTTTCACATTTGAGAGAAATACAAATATGATGCGAGATAGTTCCTTTTCTTCAATGTATGCATCTCCACAGGCATCATAAAAAGAGACATGGTGTTTTACAGGCTCCAGGATATTAGCTTGTGGCAAAGCTCGGACCATCGCTGATCATAGTCTTCTGTGAAAATTCAATTCCTTCCTTAATTGGAACTCACTGAAACTGAAGGGGATTATCCTTGTGTCTGCAGCAACTGCACACTTTGCAGAAGCTGGCAACCAGAGGACTTGGCTTGTAGTCAGGCAGCGTGTAGCTGCTCTAGCACTGGGTTCAGGATCTGAGGTTTGCAGCTGGCTGTTTCCATCTGCTGGAAGCCCAGGCCACGACGATGGACACCACTCCAGGGCCCTGCTGCTCCCTCAGCAAGCGCCCCACACCCCACCCGCTCTCTACCCTGCTGCGAAGAGGCAGGCGAGACTGTCTTGTGCAGCTGGGTTTCCTGGAGTAGCTAAAGGGCTCCCCTGGGTGGCGCTGGCAAGGTCTGCTGAGACAGGGTGAATGCACTCAGCCCCAACCTACAGCTTCTTTACACCACACGCTAGCCAGACCGACATTTCCCTAATCAGACAAGCAGGGAACATATTCTGAAAGTATAATTTCGCTTCTTTTTTTCCACTAAGCCCATCAACTCCAGAAATTTGAATTAAGAACCTTCCTATTTTCCTCCAATTCTACAAAGCCTGAAACGAGCCTGTGATCAAAGGGAGGAATAAACAAGCATGCTTTGTGTTAATCAAGCTAGCTTGTCTTTGAGACTTACTTGTTATCAGTGTAAAGAAAAGCATGTATGTTGGTGAGGCTTTGGTCTCGCTGTACCCTGAAACCCCCAGGGATAGAGAAAACATGCTGGGGTAGGACGTCGTACCTGTGGAAATAAGGGACACTGTAAAACTCCAGAAAGGACACCCACTGCAACGTAGCCTGATATTAAGGAGATAAAAGTAACGGTTTGTGTCTGACGGTCTCAACTGAGGGTCTCAGAATGTCAGCACGGGCACGGTACCCTGCAAACCTCTCCCACACCTGAGTCACTTACACCCTTGAGGGCCCATACTAGACTAATACCAAACACTAAGACTTTCCCTGTCCCAGTTTACTTTCCTTCTGCTTCTTAAGGGTGACTCAAGCTGTGGAGACAGCAATGTCAGAGGGCAGGTTTGATCCTGCATGGCTGTTACTCTGTGCCCTTCTGATGGAGTTGGGTGGTTATTTAAAGCAATAATTAAGGTGCTTAATCGTGCTTTGGAACAGCAAAATGAGTTCCAAAGTAGAAATTATTGTCCAGTATTTCTAAGGACCAGTAAGGCCCCTCGGGTAAACGTCATAGCTGTTGGACCTCCCTCTTTGCTCTCCTTGACACCTCCCACTGCCTTCTCTGTTGCCAGTTCCTATTTCATCAGTTTGTGCCTCTTATTTTGTGAAGCCAAACTCTGCCAGGTGCTAGCTTACCTCGGAGGCAGGTGGAAAGACTAGAACAGACCCAGTAGCTGCTGTCTTATTTGTTTTAAGGTGTCATTTCTGTTATTCCTCTTTGCCTGTGTGTTTTGAAGTCCCATTGCTGTGGGAAATTTCCACTGGAACACCGAGTGGAAAAGTCAGAGCATACTGAATGGTGAGCCAGAAACATACCCTTTAAGAGCATAGTGATAGCAGTTACATTCTACATAAGGCCATTAGCCAGCTATAGATTCGTACTGGCTAACTATTCCAGGCAAGAAAGCATCTGTTTGCTGTGTGTAGATTCAGAGCATAACAGACTTCTCATTCCCAAGTCCAGCTCACTCTGCAGCCCCTAATGGTACCTCATTATTGCCCTGTGGTTCTTCCGGTCCAGCTGTTTTCTTATGCAGCTGTACCATGGAAACCCAGTGCCCTACTTAAACACACCTTGGGAAGCCCGCAGAGGTCATTAGGAGGAAGACGATCCCTGTTTTGGTACACTTCAGCCCACAGTGCAAATACAACGCAAGTAAGCTACTCTCTTGGCTCGCTTTCTCTCCTAAGGAGGGACTTGCAGGAGATTTTTCAAAGCCCAACTCTGGGTGGTTTGATAGGCTGAAGAAAAGAAAGAAGGGTACACATTGTTTTCTAAAAGGTTTTCTCATTCTTCATTTGACTGGTGAGCTAGGTACCCCATCCCTGTCCCTCTGGTGGACAGGAAGGGAAAGATTTCAAAAAGAGGAGAGTGAGTCATGGCCGCCCACACTACTCTTACTCCTTTTCCATGAAAGTCGAGGTATTTTGCAGCACTGGAGGACCTGCCTCTAACACTAGCTTCCACCTGAGAGCCCATCACACCTCAGAATGTTCCAGCCTCGTGCTTTGGCCTGCATGTCCTAATGTCCTACGGAGGCTGTGACCCCTTTCCCACTATAGTTTGAATCCAGAGGCTCGGGAAGAATCAGATAACCAGAGGAATGCATCCAAGCAGAACTTGTGAAATAGCCCTCGGGAGATAACTATGGTGACTCCAAGTCCTCTCCCTGCCTGTCCCCCCCGCAACCCACCTCCCAATTTCATCGTAACAGGAAACTTCCAGCAAGATCTCAGAATCTTGTACCCACCCATGACCCCATGTGTCCATTCCTGTTAGTCAAGTTGCAGTAGCAGGAGAAGTGAAGCCCTGCCAGGTCCCTCGGGGGTTGTCTAAATCTGTACTATCCACTAAGCTGCTCTAACGCCAAGAAGCACAGTCACCGACATGGCTGGGGTGAGCCAGCTCGCTGCACCTCCCAGGCAAAACCTCACCCTGGAAATGATGCTTGTGAAAGTAAGTCTTCATTCCCGTGGCTACAGCGAGCATGCCTCGGACCAGAAAGCACACTTCCCGTCTCTCCCAGCAGGGGCGTGAGTATGCCCACATCAGTGGAAATCTCTTCAGATGTTTATACTGTGGCAATAGGACAAAGGGTCTTCACTCTCCCTTCATCTGGCCCTGGAATTAATGAGAATATCGCAGATTGAAACATTTTTTTCATTCTCACGTTTAAAATTAAAAATTCATTTTTAGCTTCTTATGAGATGATAAAATTGAAATCATAATCTGAAACCATCCCTGTCCCCCTGGTCCCATATAGCAACTTCCTTCTTCGAGTTCAAGGCCAGTCTGAAAAATTCAAAACTGGTATTACATACCTACCAGATGGGTCGGTATGTGGTAAGACATAGTGAAATGGTAATCGTATAGTCTAAGAGGGGGTACAGGGGCAGCCACAGCAAAATGCTTTCCAATTTTCCCACGTGCAAACAGTAGCACTGACTTAGTTGATCTTGAAAAGCTTTTCTCCAGCTGTCTTTTAGTTGCAGAAAGAAACCAAGAGGACTCCTCCAGAGTCTTCAAGGCCCCTCTCTTGATCCCGAACTCTCAACTTTGCTTTCTCTAAAGCCTTTTAGTTTCTGTATGGCTTTCCTCTCATAGGCTGACATGCAGCTGCTCACAGGCTTGTTACCCTGAGCAGGGCTCACCGTCTCCCTGTCAGTTCCTTTGGGGATGCTATCCACACCCCACCTAAGTTATGTGGTAAGGCTTTCTGCTGCCTCTCAGAAATTCGTATCCCTGCTACCTCCCTTAGAAGAGCTCATTAAAGAGTTTTCTTGCAGAATAGAGGTCTCCCCCCAAGCCCACCTGCCCTCAGAGCAGCAGCTTTGGTGACATTTCCTCAGTGCTGAACTGTTCTGCACTGGCCTCAGACCTGGTGCATGCACTGAAAGACCTAATTCTACCCACGGTTCCACTTATCAAATTCCTACACCCGTTTCCCCACAGATGTCTGGTGAGGATGAGTAGAAGTGACCCCATTAAGCTCTGCAAACAGAGTGGCTGTCATCACAGGGAGGCTGGTGGCGGACTAAGACTAAACCTTGGACACACAGTCACACTGGTACTGAGTAATTCTTGTATGGTAGTCTCTTTAAACTAGAAAGTTTAACTCCCACATCACCTTTGATATTACTCTCTATTTTAAAAATCTCTCAGCCCACTTTACAAGGTTCAGAACCTACTAATCCAACCCAGTCTGTCATGCACAAAAGATTTGAAGTTGATATGGGGCCACTTCTAGCTACAGAATTGTGCAACAGAAGAATCCAAGGAGTACGCGAGCAGGCAGGTGGGACTAGGTAGCACTTGAAGGGCCCTAAGAACACCTGTCTCTTGAGTACAAGAAAGATAATTGTAATCTAAACTGTATTTTAAAATAGTCTAAGTGAGGCGAGGCATGTTGGACCATACTTGTAATCCCAGCACTCAGGAGGCTGAGACAGGAAGATTGTCAGAAGTTTGAGGCCAGCCTGAGCTACACAGCAACACCCTGTCTCAGAAAAAGAAAAGATAATGGTATAGTTGGAAAGGCTTGGATTTGACCAGAGTCAAGGGTGGAGCCTAGACCTTGTCTAGAATGCTTCTCCAAGTCTAGAATCCCTTTCTTCACTCACTCAATAGACCTACTACAAATAGTAGCGCAGGACCAAAAGCTGAGCACTCTTCCCTAACAGGAGACCCAGTGAAGCGAGATATGAGGAGAGGTGGAAACAGCAGCAAGGCAGAGGTGGGGTTCAGAGGGCGCAAGTCATGTCTCGCAGGAACAACCCAAGGATTCTTGCAGAATGGAGCATCTGAGCTCCAATTTCAAGTTATTTTCCATAGGAGTAGTTTACTCCCTGGATATAACTGTGGTCTCACGCAACTTTTAAGTTAGTGTAACTCCTAGGCAGTTTTCCAGCCACCTTCCCCAAGCAGGTGCTCAAGGGAAAAGGACTTTTTGTACACAGTGCACTGAAATAGTACCAAAAGTGGTGTCCTAACCAGTGTTCCAGGGAAGGAGGGGTCTCTAAGGGCTCCTTAATCCCATCCAAGCTCTAGAAAGGGAGCAGAGAAATGGACTCACAAGAGCAGTGTGTGGACAAAACCTTCCCCATCGCCATGGCCCAGCCCCTAAAAACACAGATGTTCCTGCCCTGCCCCCTCCTGTGCTAGGGTTACCTGTCCACTAGGTCAACTGATGTGACAGGCTGGCGGTCCATTTCACACAAGGCCTCTGCTGTTTTTCTATTTGGCTTCCTTCAGTTGCACCCGTTAAAACCTGGGTCTTTGGCCAGCCGGATGGACCCAAGTGACAGGAGTGAAATGAGCCATGAAGCGGGCCGTGTGAGCGCCTGCTGTGGAGGCTGCACAGCACCCTCTGTGGGCTCCAGATGTTGGCAGAAGAGCGGCCTCGGGCTGTAGTGACCCCAGCCCCATTCAGCGCTGTCTCAGGGAACTGTTGGGCACTTCGTTTCAAAACATTTCGGGAGGAAAGCAGCTCTGCCTCTCACAATGTGTGTTAAAGCAGGTGCAGGCGACTCCCAAAAGTTAGTGCATGCCACAGCCAGGATTAGGGTGTATTTAATCATAGGAAACATAAAAACACCATTTCCATTTTTTGTGTTTTGTTCACCTAATACCTGTCATCCTTCCCTCTGCTATCTTTTTAAGTCACCATACCATGAAAGCAGGGAATGAGAAGAGATACAGCTCTTTTTCCTACAGTACAGAAGGGGACAAAGAACCACCAACTAACACGGGACGCAGGAAGTTATAGAGGAAAGAGGAGGCCATAGAGGGGGCAGAAAACAGGATGCTGCAAGGTCATCTGAGCAGATAACTTGACAGCTGGGGACGGGATTCCAGGAAGAAATGACAGTGTGAACAAGATATAGAGGTAAATAACAAAGGCATATACAAGGCATCCTGAGTATAATGGGAGGCATGTTTACAAAGGAAGATTTGGAATTCAACACAACATGCTTAAAGAAAAGATCAGTGGTTTGAACAGAGGAGAGCAGTTCATTCTGTCTTCTTGTGAGGCCTTCCCTAACTAACACAAGGTGTAGTAGGCAAGACACCTCTGTGCAGTTCAGATTCTCCTGGACTAAGTTTGGAAGAACTTACCTTTCCCCTTATCTCTACATGGTACCCCATTAGAAATTCACTTCTTTGAGGGCGTCACTTAAACCCATCAAGTACATAGGTCTTGTTTGTGCCAAGTAGGTACTAGAAAGGGGGCAGGCCATGGTGAAGTCCTGACACTGAGCTCGCTGTTCTATGTCATTCTGGGAGCTATTCCTACTTTTGTTGCTTACCAAGCCCATACTTAGTGCAGGGAATATTTAAAGGGGAGCTTGTGGGCCAAACATTACCTTTTGTTGACCTGAAATATTACACAGAGCAGATCTGTAGGAAAAGTAGTCTAGCATGTCCTTTTATCCTCAATTAAAAGAAAACCTAAAAGTACTTCTCCCAATCTACACAGCATCTCTGTATTTTTATACACATATATGAATAGGAAAAATAAAGGCAGAAGTATAACTGACATTTATCAAGTCAATGCCAGTGAAAATACGTAAAATGAAGTCTCTTCCATAAGTACATTCCTTCAACAAAATCAGAATATTTTGGGAAACGGTATCACCTACCTAGTAAGACTGCCCACGTCTTTTTAAAGAGTGGCACTTACAGATCAAGTAAGCAGTTTGGTAAACTCAACCTTTCCCACTTTAGCCATACTCTACCTCGTTCCAAGTGTACCACGCTCAGCACATCACTTTAGCCTGAATGACAGCAAAGCAAAAAAGGTGGATGTTCCCACAAGGCACTTCAGAGCATTACATTCACACTACTTCATTTCTAATGGTTCCATCTTTCAACACTTAAGCCGGTATAATATTTTCAACACTAACAAGTTAAAAGTGAGATGAGTGAGTCCAATTCCAAAGGGCCAATCCTGCTTCTTTGCATACTGGATAAAATGCCTATTTCACGTTGATTCTTGAGCATATTAGACAAACAATACAGCACTGTTCTCTAAAGTCTTTTAAAGTTTAACCGCCTCATCTGTAATCCCAGCACTCGGGAAGCTGATGCAGGAAGATTGTTTCAAATTCAAGACCAGCCTGGGTTACAAAGTGAGCTTAAGGCCTGCCTAAACTGCGTTAAGACCCTGTCTCAAAAAGACAAAAAGTTTTAAAAGCCTCTACTTACAAAAACCAAACATCGCAGGGACCTCAGTGATCTCTAAGTGAAAAACTGGACAAAATAGCAGACTTAGGCTGTTATAAACTTGAAATAGGCACAGCAAATTACAAAGTGACCCAAGACAAAAATTCTTAATACTTTAAGCCTCCTGGCACTGCCCAAAGGTATTCTCATTGTCTGGACTAGCATCAGCGCAGAGCCATTGGCTAAAATTACCATAACCAAAACAGGTGCAATTATGCAGCACTTGTAACTAACTAGTGCCATTTGAAGGGAAGAGCGGCTCACGACTGGAAAGCAGTGATTGCTCATTGAACACACTCAACCCAGTGCTTCCCAATCACAAATTTAAAAAAAAAAAAAGTCACAAATTTAAAATACATCCATCTAAGATACTCCAAAGCAAGCTGTAACAATGTAAAGAATTGCTCAGTCAGCCACAGGGGATAACATAATTTCAGGAACTTTCCATTTTGACTCAGGAGGCACTGGCTGACCTAAGATGAGCCGCTTCTGCCACCAGTGAGCACTCCCTGCTCCCACACCTTGCCAAAGCAAATGACTTCTGCATGACTGGAGTCATCTCCAAAGGACCTGCCACTTCACCCGCTTTGGTGTTTGCACAAAACTACCCTTTGTCTTAAAACTCCCCTGGTTTGGTATTTCAGAAGGTAAATCCCAGATGATTCTTCTCCAACTACACATCCCTCCCGTTTCTCCCAAAAAAGGTAGCTGCCAATTTAAATATGTCACGACACTCAAGGGATGTTGTAATAAACTTCAGTTAGGTAATGCTTCCTGAAACCAAACACTGGTTCATTATTAGTATTCTCTCCAGGTGAAGTTATTTTAACCCCACATGAGGATATTGTGTATGGCTGCTAAGTGTTACTGGCAAGATACCTACCCTACAAGTTACAATTCTGTGATTTCCAGTGCTTCAGGGATGAGATGTAGCAATAGGGTTGCCCTGTGCTATGAACCGCTTGGTCACCCAGAACGGAGGCGATTCAAGCCCACTCTATTTCCATGTAAGACTAGAAGTCACAAGCCAACACAGCAGCAGCTCTGGCGGCCAGCCAAAGAAAAGCTTTCGAAGTCATAGCCTGGAGGCATCTCAATTAACTTGCCTGGTACACTGGGTTAGAATTACTAAGTTCCTCATCCATCCCCACAAGAAGAGTCTTTTATATGGAAATTTCTTTGTACATATGTATAAACTCGGTATGGCCTTAATGCTGCAGTTGAGGATTTGTTTGGCTATCACCTTAAGCAGCGACCGCAATCAATCACTTCCTTAATGTAACATTTTTATTCTTCCTGGACACTCCACCTGGAACTCCCTTGGCCCTTTTACTCTTCCTTGTTGCATGAAGTCATAAAAGTTATGGCAGTTATTTTTTGGCTTGTAAAAAAAAAAACTCTGCCCTTTGAAGATGGAATGTAAAATTTGTGTGATACATGTACATAAAAGTATATTTATTGAACCATCCACACACCCATATCCATGCTAATTCCAGTGGAAAAAATTAAAATTTTCTGAAATTTTCTGTGGTTAACTCTTTACTATCTTGCTGGCTTTCTGTATGAGAGAAAGCTCCACGTAACTTGAGAAATGTTTCACTTTAGACAAGATTTTATGTGAGAAATGAGAATTCACTTGTTCATTCAAGAAGTATTTATTAGCAGGTTCTACGGGGAAGAACAACGCTGACACACAGACCCTGCCCATAGAGAGCTTACAGTCTAACGGGGGACAGAACACACAGGTGGGCTACACGGTCGGGGCGCATTTTCAGTGAGATGAGTCTAAGTGTGGAAAATAAGCTGGAATAAGAGGTAATATGAAGCCGAGAACGATTCAAATTACGTACAGAGAAGAGGTGAAGCCTGCTGAGGTAAATGACCAGATGCAGCGGGGAGCTGGGTGCAGAGAGTAACAAAAAGGGAGGCAGATGATTGCACCTGTCGCATGGGTGACACTAGGGATTGAGAGCAATGGAAGCAGCAAGACTGAGAAGTGGGACAATCACTCTGCGTAAGAGCAAAGTGTCTGGGACACTCTGGGTACAGTACATACAATACAAAGAAATGGCTAACTTCCCAGGCCAGGGATGGAAGACCGAGCAGCCAGTGACTTCATCCTCTTGCGGGCCACTCCCCAAAATTTCCCCACGATTTCCTCCACTGAGATGTCACAGTGCCTCTAACTGTACTGAGTTCAAAACCTCCTCCAAGTATGCTTCCCACGTATGAATAAACACAGGGAAGTCCATTATCCCACTCGGCAAGCACTCGGGGCCTCTCAGGTAAATAACTACATCTCCTGGGAGAACGCAGGGATCAGCCCACCCCACATAGCCCTCAGTTCTCTGGGAACTTACTCTAACAAAGCAGTTAACATAGATAACAGAATTCTAACTCTAGGCTGACGGGGTCTGAGAAAGGTGTAAAGTGCTCCAGGAATAACTACTTAAATTATGAAGGTCGGGAAAGAACCTCCAACAGGAGGGACAAGACGGAATCAGGTAAGAATGAATGTGTTCATTTCAAATTCTGGACACTTAGTCCCCCCAAAGGGATTCCCTATTCCTGTTGCAAACCTCTTAGGGTCCCTATTCCTGTTGCAAACCTCTTAGTTGGTGAAAACAGCTCTTGAACTCCATCTTTTAAAATAAAAGTGACTTGGCCAACGAAGAGATGGGAAAGCAGGGTGCAGACATAAGCATATCTTCAGGGAAGAGAAGGCACTTGAATCCATGGAATCGACAAGGGCAGCCTCACTGAGGGGCCACCAGTGGTTGAGCATGCTGGAGCATCATTTCCATGAAGAATGAGGGAAATACCTGGAAAAGAATGTTAGGACCTGGATACATACATGGTGCTGCCAGGTACTATAAAAGGTACACATCTAAGACCAAATTGCTGCCCCCTAGGAGCTTACAGTTATAACAAGGTGGAAAAGCACCACAATGTACAGAACACAAAATGCTGCAGTATTCAGGAGAAAATTACAGCTGAGTTTCAGCTACTAAAACACCAGGGTACTCAACAGCCTTCTGAGAGCTAGTGCAGACCCACCCCAAGGAGAGCACAAGTCAACGCCCTTAGACCACAAGCCCAACGGCGCAGGGCATGAAGAGAGGCCTAAGGGGACAGAGAAAACGGGTACGCAAATGGAGTCAGAGAATGAACTGGATAAACGTAGTAACATGTGCCTTCCCGTCTCTGCCCACACCCTGACCGTTAGCAGCTCTGGCCTTCCTACAGGGAACCTAGCCTGCTCCACACTTCTTCTACAAGCAGACCTGCAACTCAGCCATTAATACATCTCTTGTAAAGTGAAGGTTAAACAAACCGCCTCTTAATCCCTTCCAGCATTACCAATCTGACTGAAAAATTCCAGGAGTCTCTCCTGTCCATTGTGGTAGATAATCATCAGAAAGGGAAGGAAAATTTTAAGGAAATATCCTGATTTTTCTCAAAATAATTTTTTTCCATATAAACCACAAACTTCTCTCAGCTAAATTCTACCTCCACCCCCAATCTTTTAAAATGTCACTTCTATCTATACATGAATTTTTTAAATGTTCTATAGCGACTGACATTAATGTGCACCAAGTGTTAAGGGAAAAAAATGTTTTCTCCCCTATGTCCTTCTGCTCGCTTCTTGGTATAATGTCTCCGTTTAGAAGGACACAATGAGTGTATGTACAATCTTCATAATTAAATTTTAAAATGTAAACAGATTTGAAAGTCAACAGGTGACACCAAAGCTTACCGAAAACCAGTAACCAAAGTGGCTTTATTTACAGCATTAGTTAAAATTGTTTCTATCTGTATTAAACACGATATAATCTTCCCTTTTTGGTAATCACTACCAAAAATATAGGCAAATGTCCCATAAATAGCTTCTTGAAAATAAGTATTTCAATCATGAATGTTTGGCAAACATTTTTAATACTACTTTAGAGGGGAGAAAACCTAAGTCACACGTAGCATATCCCTTAAAATCTGGGACATACTTCCAAAGTACTAAATGTGTACAGATTTCTGTAGCTGGCCAAATCATATCATTTATAATGAGTTTCAGGTGAAACTGTTTCCCAGTATTATCCTTACCTACATGGACTTAAAGAAGTTACTAGGTTCAAGTCAAAGTGGACAGGATAAAGACAAAGACCAGCCTAATTTCTCAAAACAAGCCAAATTAACTTTGAAAAATAAACCTTGATTCTAAGCCTATACACAAAAAGGATATCAAAACTGAAACTGGTTAGGGGGTTTAAGTGACTTCCAGTCAAGTTTACTCATCCAGGGCATATTTTGTGGCTATTATGTATATGAAGTTTCACATTACCCTGAGCTACAGATCCACTAAGAACATGAAAGTCTTTCTCTCCCCCATGTGCTGCCACTCCTCCTTCATTATCAAGAGTCCACGCCCACCAATGGTCCCCAAACTCCAACATCGCAGTGAACAAACATAAATCCCAAAGGTATCTTTAAAGAAACCCAAAGGCTTCTTAAAACAGAACTATTTAACTTGGTTGTCATCTAATGTCACATGGCCACTGGTGGACTAGCAGCTCTGTCCTACCCTAACCCCACAGACACTGCCTAAGTATCTCTAGAACACTGTGGAAGGTTCTCTGTCCACTGCCTACTTTTGGTACATTTGGCAGTCAGCTAAATCCCCATACTCAAATAAATATTGATATTCCCTCTTTACAAGGTTAAAAGTAGCTGAACTAATAATAAAAAATCAACAATTACCTGCATGCATTTCTGCAGAGATTCTTTTAAATAGCACAAAAATGAAACATCAGTAGGTATGACAAATAAAACTATTTAAAGAACTAATTCACTCAGCATAAACCATGTCTACAAATCTAAAGTTCACGGAGGTTCTACTCTAACTGCTTTCTATAAATTAGTGCAACCCTTCTCCACACAATCACTAATTTCTACGAGGGTTTTCCAAAAAGGAAGTTTGTACAGAAAGTTACCAGGGGGATAGCACTCATTAACTATCAAATGTATCTTAAACTCACCTGAATTGTTATGATAACAACCCTGTGATCACCCACTAATGTAAACTAAATGTAAACCAGACTAAGGAAACAATTTTAAGAAACCACTGCTATCACATGGGTTTTACAAACATCAAAAGGAGGCCTACAGTAAAATACAAACTCAATAATCTTACTTCCTCTCAAGGAAATGAAGACCAGCAATGGTAACTTTGTTCTGAGTATCTTCCAGACTAAGGTCTCTCTACAGTAGTAACTTTGTTAGAGGATATCCTACTCAAGCCAGACACAGTGACACACACTTGTAATCCCAGCACCTGGCTGAGGCAGGAGTCTAGAGCCACACTGGGCTATACAGTGAGACCCTGTCTAAAGGGAAAACAAGGAAAAAAAAAAAAAAAGGGACACCCTACTCACTAAATACATCACCTAACTGTAAAAAAAGATAGACACTGCTTCTAAAGAAAAAGCAACAATTTTAAGGACAACCTTTTCCTGGCTATATGGAGGACTTTAAGGCCTGGTCATGTAACTTCTGATGCCATTTCTTCCATCTGCTATTTTTTTATTATCATATACTCCACATGGCAGGCTTCAGAATGGTTTTATAAAGTGCAGTCGAACTAATGCTGTGGCAGTAACTGACTCAACCTAAACTGGGTAATTATTTTGGATTATCCTTTTCACTGCTCCAAAGCAAGAGCTCACAGTCAACTTCACATTGAAAGCAAAAATATTTTTGGTAGGCTAAGATCTATTTATTTTCAATAGATCTTAAAAGATTTGCGATCCACTGAATCAAACTAAGCTGATCTAGTTAAAACACTCATAGGTCAAGGGTCTGAAGCTCAGAAGCAAAGAACTACTACAATGCTATGCTGTAGATGAGCATCTACACTTTAAAACCTGCAAACACTAAATGTGATCACCTGTTGTCCTTACAGAAAATGTCACCCTCACTCAACTACCACTTCCTCCGTGGGGATGTACGCCTCCCTAAGCTCTTGCACCTACCCTACTTGCGCGCACGTAAACAAGGGTACTAGGGTCCACCACTGAGCATGAAGTTAAATCCCACCTTGCAGGTCTAGCATTATTCAAAACCCCACAAGCAGGCCAATGCTGAGGACTTGCGTTTACTGCGGAGATGTGTTTCTGAGATGATGCACTTAGGTGTCAACAGCGCCCGGCAGACAGACTGCCGCACGGCTCCGCTATGAACACACGCACACAAGCACGCATTCACACTGTGGTGCAAGTGACAGGAGGAAGAGCTCCTCAGTGCAGATGTTACAGCAATTCCTAAGAGGTATTTACATTCCCTAATTATCTGAGGCCCGCGTCAGAACAGAGTGCCCTCCTTCCTCAGCTCCCTAACCCCACGCGACCTAGCTCACCCACGGCGTGCAGGGTCCCAGGTGGGCTCCTTTGCTGTCACACGACACCCGGACGCTGGGCCCCCACCCAGTGCCAGTCAGAAGTGGCGGCACTCACTCACACACATCCTCCAGGGGTGCAGTCTGACAGCATACGTTGTTAGTGCCCTCAAACTTCTCATGAGGGTAAATTTCTTTTTAAATAAATGGAACAAAAAAAAAAAATTGAGTATTTAATTAAGAAAAAATAATTTCTTAAGTATAATTTATAACCTTGACTTTTTTTTTTTTTTTTGAAAAGTAACCCACAGCCGGGTATAGTGATGGTGGTGGCACCCATCTGAAATCCCAGCAGTCTGGGAGGCTGAGGCAGGAGGATCAAGTTCAGCCTCAGACTGAGCTGAGCAACTTAAAAGACACTTATAAGAACCTGCCTCAAAATAAAAAATAAAAATGGCTGGGGAAAAAATTCAGTGCAAAGGCCCTGGGTTTAATCATTAATAGTAACACTAACATACAAATATACATATACATACACATACATACATACATACACACACACACACTCTCTCTCTCTCTCTCTCTCAGGCTAACGTTTTTCATTTTACCACAAGCTTAATATAAGCTACAGAGATACAAACTGAAATCCTTCTAATTATCACTGGCCTGGGCCAAATGAAATGGTCACAAGTTACTTAAACTGACCCAAACATGGCCTGGTGACTTGAGTTACTTAAGTTTTCTTTCTGTGAAGGAGATGCTACCAACATTCATAATTTAAGGTACTGAGACCAACCTGGTAATGTTGCACTTCATTTTAGTTTTTGCTAATCCTTTTACAGCAAGCCTACAGTTTCTCATGAACAGCAAAACAAAACATTCCTATTTCTATGCACATGCTATCCCCAAATGAAAGTCCTAAAGTTGGACGCTATTAATAAGTAAGCTAAATTCAACCAACCTAGTTTCCCTTAGATTAGTAATGACAAGTTACCATGTGAATGTTTATTTCACACAGGTGTAAATAAAACCTTCACCCACCTCACACACAGCACTCAACAAATAACATAACTATGTAAAATGAGTATTATTAGTCTATATTGCCAGATTAAATTTTCTTCCAGAAATATTTTAATAAAAATTGGCCATTTCCAAGAAACACCCACTGCATGCCCATCAATGAAAGAGAACCATAACAAAATAGGAAATTTACCATATGGCTATGATTTAAAGAAAAAAAAAAAAACGGCAGACACTTGAACACATCAGTTAAATCCAATGTTAAAGTCACATTCTTTCTTACGGACTATGATTAGGAATCTGATTAGATACCAAAATAAAACAATACAAATGCTCAGCTATTTGGGTCAAAGAACCTCTACAGAAACATCTGTCCTCAAAGGCATTCCAGTTTGAGACTCAGTTTAGAATAAGGCATAACAAATGTTAATACAAGGTAAAGAAAGAGGGAGTCTACAATTCCTCGTATCTCTGAACCTAAGAAAACAAATCTAGATTTATTTTTCTTTAAACAATTGCCAAGAGTGGAATCTCAGATAAATAGAAGGCACAGTTCTGCTCTGGTTGTTATTCGGTTTGAGGGTTTAGTATTTTTTTTCCTTTTTTTTTTTTTTTAACAAATACAAATGAAAAATTCTACTTCAAAAAAAATCTAACAGTTCAAGAAAAGCCTATCAATTGCATTCTAGACATTCAAAATCTATCTTACAATTTAAATTTCAATAGTAAAAACAGGTTTTAGAACAGTTTTATGATCAATAGCAAAAGAAAAATTCTATTAACACCTTTTATTCAGCTTTTAACCATATCAGTGAGGATAAGAGTTTTTCTAAATTTCCCATTTGACCATTTTTCAACATCAGAAGGTAGTCATGACTCTCAAAGTTTTAAGAAACGATTTGGATTTTCCCTGCCTCCAAAATGTTTATCAAATCCTGTAGTTCTCTCACAGGCTTTTGAAACATGTAAAAAATAAGTAAAAAATATTCCAATGAATGAAACATACCAAATGTCAGTAATAAGTGACACATTCCTTTGGGGAAATGGCTGTTTAAAAAAAATCCAGTCTGTATATGCAAAGTAAGCAAGGAAATGCAGTCTTTTTTTCTTCTTTAAAAATCTGTTATTCCTAAAATATCATTCCACAAAATTGGAAGTAAAGGACTGAAAGGCCAAGAGAAAGAGGAGAAAGGGAGGGAGCACACACCATTAACACAAAAAAGTAAAATGTACAAACTGAAGCAGTTTATAACAACTGGGGTCACACTCCCAGACACCGAAGGACGGCTGATGAAATTCACCGTTCTGCAGGAGCTGGGGTTCTCTGCTTGGTGGAGACCAGAGAAGACCAATTCACTGCCTTGGAGCAATCCCCCGCCCTACCCCAAAGCCGGGCTTCTGCACCACTCCTCCGCGGGGAGGGCCTCTCATGCCACCGCCCAGTCCACCTCGGGGGCCTCCAGGTCCCCGCAGGCGGTTGTCTCGACGGTCTCCTTCCCTGGCCGCACGGGTCTTCTTCTCTTCCACGTTCAGACGGACTTCACCTCTGAACATGATGGGCTGAAAGAACCAAGGTGACTGCTTACTCAGAGTGCTCACAGGACAGCAGCTTACAATCAGCCAGGCGCCCCCAGTTCTTGTTCTGAGTTCAGAGAACGTTATTTTTCCCATTAAGAAAACATGGAAATACGATTTGTTATGAAGGATAGTTAGAAACACGCAGCTTAAACCATACCACAGCACTGGTATGGTTTAAGTATCTCTCACTATATATAACAAATGCCACTTCTTCACAGATTTAGAGGCTTCGGGAAAAACATCATGTAGTATGAAAAAATGATACACTACATCTTTATATAAAAATACCTACACATAACAAGGTGTCTAAGTTATTACACTAATGTAAATACAACTTAAAGACTTGCAACGGAAAGGCCAAGGAGGTTAAGGTACCTGTTTCATGGCTCACAACAGTCGTGAAGAGAAGAAACACAAAGCAAGGCCTACTGACCAGGCACTGAAAACCTCTATGCTACGGGACAGCATATCACACACCATGGTCAGTGTGATGTCAACTATTTCTGTACTCACACAAATATTACTGAGGGGAGTACAGTAGACCTCTATCAGTCTAGTGAAATGTAGAAAAGTCAAGATACATCTGAAGGTCCTGAAAGTACAAAGGAGTGATCAGAGTACAACTCCCAGGCAGGTTTTTAATACTAACGTCTAAACATGTTGGAATAAATTACATTTTAACTGTAAGACACAGTAGTAAGAATGTTCTCATGAACCCAGGGTGAGGGAGGTAAGGGGCAAATATAAAGACAAAAATCTGCTTACCCTGTTGCTAAGGACCTTCTGCACAGGCTCAGAATCATCAAACACGACAAACCCAAAATTGGGTAACTTCCCACCGCTGTTTATGCGCAGCTCCACCACATTCCCATAATCTGCAAGCAAGACCCACACCAACTCTCAGGTAAACAAGCAGAGCATTTCCCTTTAAGCATCAGGCATGCACTGTGCCATAGGGCAGCCACTAGATCCATGTTGCTCAAAATGAGATGTAGCATGAGTAAAATACTCAAGAAGAGCTCAAAGACTATGTTTTTAATAAAATGCACAATACAGGCTGACTATGACTTACTGAAAATGCTTGAGATCAGAACTGTTTGCAGATTTTGGATTACTTTTGCATTTTGGAACTTTTGCACATGTCCATACTGAGACATCTTAGGGATGAGACCCAAATCCAAACATGGTATTTTTGCTCCATACACAACTTATGCAGAGAGCCTGAAGGAATTTAATTGTCTGTATAAGGTGTGCAAGGTGTCTGCATTCAGACTGCGACTCATGACAGGAGGTCAGGTGTGGACTTTTCCACTTGTCACATAACTGACGCTCAGACTATTTCAGACCCTGGAGCATTTAGAGTCTAGGAGAAGGAAGCTTAACCTGCATTTCCTAGTACAGGGATACCATGGTCCTCTTCATTATTGGTTCCGGAAGACACAATGGGTACCAACAATGAAGAGTATCGAAGAGTTTTGGCTTAGAAAAGATAGCAAAGTCACAGGGCAATCAACACCATCAAGTTCTAGTTTGCAGGTCAACACCAAACAAATGCCAACTGCCAGGACAAAATTTCTGAATCAAAATGTATCTCATACCAAATCTGATGAGATTCAAAGCAGTGGAATACCAAAGAACAGTGACTATTTTTACTCATTAAAATGATACTGCATTAAATACAATGGGTTAAACAAAACATCTGCAGTTTCTATTTTAAAGTGAATCCTGGCCAGGCGTGGTGGTACACGCCTGTAATCCCAGCCCTCAGGAGACTGAGACAGGCGGATCGTTGCAAGTTCGACATCAGCCTGGGCTACAAAGTGAGCTCAAGGATACCCTGAACTGCATAGCGAGACCTTATCTCAAAAAGACCAAAAAAAACAAAAAATAAAATAAAATGAATCCTGGGAAAACTTATAATTATATATGCCGCCCATCTTCAATTTCTATTGAACAGTGAGTGCTACACTAGAGAAACCATTTGAAATCCAGCAACTTACTTTGAAAGAAATCTTTAAGTTCTGATTTGTCCACCTCATGAGGCAGGTTACCAATGAAGAGCTGGTGGCTGTCAGGATGTCTCACAATTCTCCGGGGCTCAACATCACCTTGTTCCCCAGCCTCACGGACTTAAGAAGGAACAAAAACAGCAATGAAAAGATGAGTTATTTTTATTCAGGGACTATTCATATACAATAGTTTTCTCTGCCCTAAATTCCCTTAGCTTTACAAGAGAAGCGTGCACCAGTACCAGCTCTCACATCAGAATCACCTGAGCTATAGACACCCCCCAGGAGTTCTTACTTGGTCTGGGCCCCCTCTGAGGAGGAGTACTGATCCGCTGTTCTCTCACTCTTTGATCCCTCTGAGTCCTCTGTGGTGGGATCTGAGATTCAGGTTTAGACTCTGGACGGGGCTAAAAAATGTTTAAGTCAATTGCGGAGTAAAAAAACAATACAGGCTTTTTTTTTATTATTAAGTCTCTTAAAAGGCTTAACCTAAAAACTGACAATTCCCTCATTAGAAGTTAAATACCTTGTACCCTTTTCTTCTGGCCTATATACAGGTTCCTTCATTCTTTATTTAAACCCTGGTTGAAATCACATTATCACATACAAGCGATCTGCCTCAAGTAGCAGTTTCATTAGAAAATTACCTGTGATGCTGGTACTTTTACAACATGGGGAGGTATCCCAGTAACAGGAACAGCTCCACTAGGAGGAAGATTCTTACTGGTCACAGATGCCCAAGAAAACGTCTACGGGAATAACAAACATTACATGGTTGCACTACGTATCAAGACATGAACTCAATTTCCTGTTTAAAAAAGAAAATCACATTCTTGTAGGAAGGATGGTGGTTAAAAATATATTGAGATTTTCTTTCACTTGCACACAAACTCAGTATTAAAACTTTTTGTGATGGCTGATCAAGTATGAGCCAAATATAAAGCTTAGGGGTCAAACAAGTAACTTTCAGTTAATTTCAAATCTGTGTATCAAATAAAATTCTCTCCCCCAAAACCTGCTTATCAGCTCTTCCTTCCCTGATTTACCCAATCTGTTGTATAAAGCACCTTACGCATCTTTCTAATGAGAGTTTGCAAAACTTCTCACTGCTGGGAGCAGCAGCACACACTTGTAATTCCAACACTCTGAGACGTTGAGGCAGGGGAATCTCAAGTTTCAGGCCAGCCTGGGCAACTTATTAGCAAGACCCCATCTCAAAAAAACAAACAACAATAAAAAAGTGTTTTTTTACTCTAAATATCTCACTTGCACTGCTGAGACTCTCACCCAAGGCAATGTTTATCTCTGAGCTGGACCACTGTCACAGCTACCTAACTGATCATCAATCTTCAGAGCAGCACCTTACAAGCTAAAATCATCTGTGTTTTTCTTAACCTGCCTGACACCCAGAGTAAAACTCTACTTGTTTCACCAATAAAGTTCTCATTTCTATAACAAAGCCTAGCACGTTGTTAAACAAGTGACATCATAAAAGTACTGACTCATAAATATAGTACTAAAAATATTCCTTCCCAGATAATCAAAGGTCAAACTTCTGTGTTCCTTTAACAAAAGATCCTAATGGTACTCAGAACTAACTGAAAAGCCTCTAACTTTTGCACAGAACAGTGTTTCTATTTCTACATTAAAGACATTCTCAATTAAATTTCATCATATTATAACCCTAAAAAAGCTATGCCATTGTTATGGTATGTGTCTGGATGTGCCCCCAAAGCTTCATGCCTGGACATCTAGAGTTTGTGATTGATCTGTGGTCCAGTGCTGGGGTTTTGGGTGTGAGTACTACACCCGCCCTGGGGTGGGCAGCCTGCATACAACATAAGGGAGGGAAAGAGGCTGCTTGCTCCCTCCTCCCTTTTTGCTCTTGTTGCTTTTGCTATTTTCCGGGTGCCATGAAATATTCCCCCTTGCCCTACCACCTTTGCCTTGGAGCCAGCCAATTACAGACTGAAACCTCCACAAACTGTGAGCTCAATAAACCCTTTCCTTAATTCTGGGTGTCAGGTATTTTGTCTCAGCAACAAGAGAAAAGTAATCAAGACAGCCATGCACTTTTACTACAAGCAAACGATACTTTACAATCTAACGGACAAACTCCCCAAAAAACTAGGGGATTGTTGGTATGGTGATAAAAATGGCGCCTGGATTTTCAGGTATGAGAAGCTGCTCAGGTTACCTGGGAGAAAGGGAACACAGTGGTTACCTTTGAAGTTACAAAGCAACATGCATCACACCTCTCATCTGAGACATGGCCCAGTATTTAAGAAATGTCCCTGAACCACCAATAAGAGAAAACCATCTACAAGTCAACCAAGCCGGGCGTGGTGGCACATGCCTGTAATCCCAGCACTCAAGAGACTGAGGCAGAAAGATCATTGAGTTAAAGACCAGGCTAGGCCACGAAGTGAGTTCAAAGTCAGCCTGAACTGTTCAGGGAGACCCTGTCTCAAAAAAACAAAAAAAAAAAGTTAACCAAAAAAATTTTTTAAATCAACCAAGCATTTATAAAGGAGAAAAAAATTATTTTTCAAAAAAACTAGAACTTGGGATAAAAATGAAGACATGTTCCATACCCTCAAGTCCTCCTGTACTGTCTGAGCTATGTCTGAAGGTGCTGGAGAAGAACTCTTCTGAGGATCCTCAGGAGCAACTTCTTCTAAAACAGGCTCAGACTTTTCCTCTTGGATTTCAGATGCAGGTTCTTGCTCTGGTTCTGGTTCAGGATCAGGCTCTGGTTCAGGAACCGGCTCTTCTAAATGTTCCTCCAGGTCATTGCTTTTACAGGAAATTTTAAAGACTATCAGTCTGCCTTCCTTGATTTAGCAAAACTACTCCAATCATTAACTATAGAAAAATAGCTACATAGCTACTGGGGTTGAGAATACAGTTCAGGGATAGACTGCATGTTTAGTATCCACAAGGCCCTGGGTTGGACCCCAGCAAAGAAAAGTATCTCCCTCTTCTCAGAGAAGATCCAAGAAATATACCAATGTATGTTTAAATTTAAAAAAGCAACTTTTACAAAGGCATTCAATTAATAAATATTCACTGAAAAAGGTTTATTTGCTAACTTCTATGAGCAATATATCCAAACGGATCAAAACGAACCAACACCTGCTTCTCATTCCGCTGCAATTCTGAAACTATTCAAACTTACTTATCATACATCATAGAAACTCTCATATCTAACAGGTTCAGAGAAGGGGAATGGGGAAAGAGGAAGTTACTGCTTTCAAAAGCAACAGTTTTGCAAGACAGATGAGAAGCCCTAGGATTTTTTTTTAAATCAATGTCCATATATATTTAACAGCATAATACTACACTCTTAAGAATCAGGACAGGCTGGGCACAGAGACAAACACACCGACAGTGCCACCACTTGCAAGGCTGAGGCAAAGGACCCCACAAGCTCAAGGCCAGCCAGCACAGCGACACAGTGAGTCTAAAGCCGACCTGAACCATACAGCGAGACCTGTCCCTCCCCAACCCCTAAAAGAAGTTAGGGTAGTACATTTTTAAATATATGGCTTTTTCCACATGAAAGAACTTACTAAAGCAGGAACTTGGGGGAAAAGAAGATACTATTTACGATTGAGGACAGCTGTTAAATTTCCACATAAATCACCAGCAATGCTGGATATGTTAAACTTTCATTCAACACCAAGTGTGGTGGCGCACACCTGTAATCCCAGCACCCGGGAGGCTGAGACAAGAGGATCATTGTGAGTTCGAGACCAGCCTGGGCTACAAAGTGAGCTCAAGGCTAGCCTGAATGAACTGCACAGCGAGACCCTGTCTCAAAAAGCCAAAAAAGAAAAGAGAAAAAAAAGAACTCTCATTCAAAAAAGTAAACAATAAATCTCAAACTTATTTTTCATTTAAAATAAGGAAAAAAAAAAAACAAAATCAAATGGAGTCCTCAAAACGCATTCAAACGCCAGTTAACAAGGTGCTCATCTGAGTCAGCAACACCAAAGTGGACTTTTCCTCTGGAAAATCGAGACAGTGCAGTTTGTTATGCACCCCTAGAGACGTGAACATGGTCTTCTTTACCTGACAGTTTGATCATAGAACGTTCCAGAATCATCAGGTACCACCTCAGGTGTCTGCTGTCTTTCTTCAGGCTCCTCTACTTCTTCTTCAGATTCTACACAAGAAAAATATACTTAATAATTATAATCAGTGTTGCTGGGCACGGTGGCACAAGCCCAGCATTCAGGAGGCTGAGGCAGGAAGATCATTGGAAATTCGGGGCCAACCTGGGCTACAAAAGGCCAGCCTGAACTACATAGCGAGACCTTGTCTCAAAAAGACAAATAAATAAATAAATAATAAAATAAAATAATTTGTGCATACTGAATTCACATAGTTGTTCTTTTACAATGTCTACTACAGTCAAACAACAATGAAATAAATACATACATAAAAGAACAAGTCAACTGAATAAAATCACAGCTTAGACTTTTACGCACAGAATTACATCAGTGAGTGTTTTGGGTCAGAACAAGAAATCTCAGGTCATATTTCCAGTAACCTAATGAGGCTCTTCCATCCGACTAGCCATCTGACCTCCGGCCAATTACTGCGCCTCTGTGGCACACAGACAGTACGCCAAGGACCCATGTGAAGGGCTGAGCAGTGCACAACAAACAGAAAGCACTTAGAGCACTCTATCACAGAGCAGACTGTTAGACTGTTCTCTACACATCTGCTGTCACACACATTCCATTCCCACCTTGTCTTCAACTGTGTAGCAACTTTAGAAAAAGCATTTCCCCCCAGAGCCAAGGGGAGGCATTTTACTCCCTGTTTTGTGTAAGATTTGGAGCTATCTGGCTCTTCACACAATAGCCCACCATGTCCTCCAGGTGTACTTTCATCCCGTTTTCCTTTTTTACTCAGCGCAAGCTCACTCTGCGGAATCGGTTTCTCCCTAACTCTTCACATTTACTTTTCAAATAAACTTGGAAGGGAGGAAGGGAGGGAGGGAGGAGGGTCAGACAGACTTGGATTCCCTGAACTCGGGGTTCTGCACCTCTAACATGACTCACGGACTTCTTCATGGTGTCTTGTGGAACTATGACAAAAATGCCATTACTGCGTTCAGTGGTAATTTGTGCCCTTGAATGTAATGTCTTCTCCAAACATCCAAAATGTAAACTATTGTCAGTGTCAAAAGGGTAAAAACATAGCTTTCTCATGTCCTCAGATACTAAACACAGTATAATGGAAACATTCAAGAAATCCATACTTTTAAGGTCTGACACCACTTTACAAATGTAGACAAGTGACAGCATTTCCCTACTCACCCTCCTGAGGCTCAGTGACAAAGCCGCCAAAGACCTCATCTTGGTATCTGAAGATATCATTATGAACATAGAATTTATTTGCAACAGAGCCCTGCAATGCCAACAAGAAGTTTTCATTATTCAACACACTTTCAAAGAGCTAAATCGCAGGCAATGTAAAAAGAACTCAGAAATATCATGTATATGTATAATGTCATCATTATGTACTACACACACGTACTAGTAAATTAAAAAAAACAAAAAAAGCCAAATCATGCTATACAAATGGTCTTCATCTGTGCGAGACCTGATCCTCAGCAAATACTTGGCACTGTCTGGAGGTATTTCTGGTAAGTCACGAGGCAGCCAGCCCTACTCATGGGAAAACTTTAACTCTCAGTATTTCTCTCCTTCCCTTACCTGCTCCACTTCAGTTCCCCTCAGCCACAAAAGCCAAATCCGCCCTCATCTGCTCTGGCAGGATTCTGACAAGCAGCTCACCTTGCTCGGGTTGTTCTGGCCCAACCCACCCTGCTCGGACTGTTCTGACCCACAGACACCACCACCCCCACCACCCCCACCCCACCCATGCTCGGGCTATTCTAGCCCACCAACACCCACCTCAGAAGAGTTTAAAAGCCCAGGCTTTGCTCAGCTCATCACTGCCTTGGTCCGCTAGGCAGCCTGCTACCCCCTGTGCCCGATGCCCCCAACAGACTTCTCTCGTGTCAGCAGGTCTGGTCTGGTTCCATGTGGGGTCTCGGTTTCTATCAATTTCCACTTTCACAACATAGGACTGCTACTGCCAACAGCTACCAGGTAGAGGGCAAGACTAATTCTAAATACCCTATAACCTGTACGACACCCACCTAGAAGAACTAGCCCAAAATGTCAGAAATCTAAGATTTAAAAGTCCCATTTTTACACTACACATATAAAAACAACATTACACTCAAATATGTTTTGTTTGCGTACAATATTTATTTTCACCAGATGGAAAGCCAAAGCTGGTACAACTCTACAGGAATATTCCAAAATCAGCTCAAGGCACTAAGCAGCAACCATATTCCTAACTCCAAGAGATACTTAAAATTCTCTACATCTGTGTCCACTCTTGATTCAACCACAAGAAGAAGGTGTAGCTGAAAAAGCTTGCTCATACTAGGTTAAAGACACACTCAAGTTCATATTGGACAATGTTGTTCACTATTAACCTCTAAGACCATTTGCTCACCCATAAACAGGTTATTGATCGACATATATACCCCACTGCTTATGTGTATTAATAGTTTATATAACAATGCATACTTAGGTAAAGTTAAATTCTTTAAAGAGAAATGACCACCGGGAGTGGTGGCACACGCCTGTAATCCCAGCACTTGGGAGGCTGAGGCACGAGAATCGCTCTCAGTTCGAGACCAGCCTGGGTTACAAAGTGAGCTCAAAGCCAGCCTGAACTGCATAGCGAGACCCTGTCTCAAAAAGACAATCAATCAATCAATCAATCAATCAATAAATAAATAAATAGCAATGATCTTGGGCTAGGGATACAGCTCAGTGGAATAAGTGCCTACTTGGCAAGCACAAGGTCCTGAGTTCGATCCCGGGTACCGCAAAAAAGAGAAATAATCTTGCTCAGTCTGAACCACTCTGGGCAAAGGTACTGATGCAATTATTCAGCATGAACTCTGGGGCCCTTTCACGGTGACCCTGCCTACGAAGGACCAGAGGACTCCCTGCAGAAACAGCTAACTCCAGAGTCTAGGGCTGAAGCAGGCAAAGTCCAAGGTGAGCCTAGAACACTCTGTACTACAGTTTCAAAGTGTTCTTCACGACCTAAAAAGGGTGGGAGATAGGCTGGGATGTAGCTCAGTGGCAGAACACCCTGGGTCCAAGTCTCAGTAATGCAAAGGCAAAAAGAAAAGAAAGACAGCTTGAGGCATTTACACTGCCTAGATCTGTCACACCTCAGACACAACGTGAAGGTGGTAATGGGTTATAACTCACTTTTTTTACTTTGGTTTTTGAGACAGGGTCTTGCAATGTAGTTCAGGATAGCTCTCAACTCACTACATAGTACAGGGTGCCCTAGAACTCATGGCAATCCTCCTGCCTCAGCCTCCTGAGTGCTGGAATTACTAGCATGTGCCATCATGCATGGCTTTTAATCCATTTTAAAAACTAATCATTAGGTCTCATGAATGATAAAAGATACAAAAAACACCGACTAATAAATATGAATGATCGGGTTAGATAAACCCCACTTGTCATTATCAGCATAGTAAATTACTCTAACTATGAATCAATTAATGCCAAAGTTAGTGTAAAAAATTTGATGAAGAACAAAATCAGTGTATAGTCTCAGTCTGTCACAATTTAAAAATCAGAAAGGGAAAAACATGGCCAGGTGTGGTGGTGCATGCCTGTCATCTCAGCATTTGGAAGGCTGAGGCAGGAAGACCGGTCCAAGTTTGAGGCCAACCTGGCCTACAAATTGAGCTCAAGGCCAGTCTGAACTGCATAGCAAGGCCCTGTCTCAGAAAGACAAAAGCAAAACAGGAAGGAAAAACATAGTTAACTTTGCAGTGGTAAAACCTAATAAACCTCACCCTAAGGTACTCAAAGATACATTAATAGGACTAAATGACATCAGGTACATCTTTGAGGTACTGAAAAATATTTATACATACATGACTGTCCCTCAAAAATGTCAACAGCATGAAAACAAAAGATTAACGAACTATTACCAATGAAGAGACGAAAGTGCTATCACAGCTAAGTGCAATGTATTTTTTTCTGTTCTTATGGTGCTGGTAAAGAACATAGGCGAGCTGCATCCCCACCTATGTAGCTGTGCATGGACTCTCAGGCCTGGTTAATACTATAAAAAACACTGGTATATGCTGAAACTTAAATTGGACGAGCTACCTCCCCTACTGCAACTGTTTCCTGAATGTGATAACTGGACTCTAGGAGAGTATTCCTTACTCTCAGGACACGCCCACCAAGTATCTGAGCATGACCAGATACAACATGCCACTCCTTTACAAAAGGGTTAGGAAAAAATATGAGAAAGATAATTACACATACGTGGCAAGAGCTGACAAGAGCACTAGAGAGGAGTACGTGAGTCACTGTACTGTCTTGCAACTTCCAAGACTGAAATTTCAGAGGATGATCTGTTTAAACACACACCTTCTTTGCATATCTCACTACCACGGCGTGAACCATGACCACAATGCCTACCTCGGGAGCGAGCACAAATGTCTGCATGAACCTCCGCAGGGCCTGGTTGTTGTTGGAGAGCAGCCCCATGACCTGCACCACCACGCCATCGTTCAGGGTGGCGTGCGCATCCACATGACGGATCTTGGTGTGGCAGTTGGTGAAGTTTTGTGACATCACTTTCCTATGAATTTCCTAAGAAATCAAAGAATTCCTTAAAGTTTATATAACCTACACCTGTACCAACTCCCCATGAGGAATATAATCATTATATACTGCAAACATACTAATAAAAAGTTTACACAACCTAAACAAAACCCAACAGATACAGATAATATACTTAAAGTACAATACAGGGCTGAGCATGATGGTGCATGCCTGTAATCCCAACATTCAGGAGGCTGAGGCAGGGGGATCGCTTTCAGTTTGAGACCACCCAGGGTTACACAGTGAGTTCAAGGTTACCCGTAAGTATATGACAAGACCCTATCTCAAAAAACCAGAACAAAAGAAAACAGAGTACAATACAGGCAGACTCCCCATTTTGTCTTTGGTATTTTTCTTTTTGTCTTTTTGAGACAAGGTCTTACTACGCAGTTCAGGCTGGCCTTGAGCTCACTTAGTAGCCCAGGCTGGTCTCAAACTCACAATGATCTTCCTGCCTCTGCCTCCCAAGTGCTGGGATTACAGGTGTGCACCGCCACGCCACACCTGGCTCCGTGGTCTTTGTATGCTCTATGCCTAGTGACCTCTTCTAAGCCCTTACAGGTAACTGTCCTGAATTAGGGCTGTGAAAAAGCTTACAAAAGATGAGGCCATGCTAAAACCAATTATCCTCCAATACAAAACCTTCAGAATGTACCATACAAAATGAGTAAGTGTGACATTGCAAGCATTCAAAAAACTATCATATGACTCAAACAGTAATTAACTACTGAACTTCTTCAAACTATTAAGCATGGATTCACTGCAATATTGTGGAATATTTTCTCACTGCTTAAAGGCCTACACAAACTTGCTAGGCATACCTTCTGTCCATAGACTGCATCTGCAGGTTTTCCGTTTGAATCCAATCCCCCGTGGACATAGGAGGAGTTCTTCCCATAAAATCTGTAATAGGAAGGCAATGTACTTGTCATCTTCAAGCACTGTGAGACAATTCGTCGGAGTCGGCCTCACTGGCAGACTCTTGAAGACAGGAAGACACATCTCTTTTTACCTTTACACGCCATCATCTATCCAGACTCTGCTGGACAGGAATGGGTTTCATCAATGAGACAGAACACATACTTTTTAAGTCACAAGTTCCAGGTTTCAGGGCAAGATCATGTTGGGAACAATCTTGGAGTTTACATTAGGAAAGTTAATCACTTAAAACTGCTTTTCATGTTTCAACTAAGGAAAGACAGGCAGGATGGGGACAGCAATACATCCTCCATCGCCCCGCAGAAGCCTCTGACACCTGGGACACAACGAGCCATCCCATGCGGCACTTGCTAGCTCACCCAGACAGCTTGACGAGTTTTTAACATTTTTTACAATAAGCCAGGAGTTGTGGTGCACGCCTGTAATCCCAGCACTGATTACACTGGAGGCTGAGGCAGGAGGATCATTGAGAGTTCAAGACCAGCCTGGGCTATTGAAGTGAGCACAAAGGCCAGCCTGAACTGCATAGTGAAACCCTGTCTCCAAAAAAAACAAACTTCAGACTTTAATCCCTATAGTTTCAATTTACCTATACCCTCAAATACTGTTTTCATTAGAATAATATTCCATCAGAAAAACTACATGCAATAAAATGTCCATTTAGGAATAATTGCTATTAGTGTTTATTCGTTTTCCAGATACAAACATTTCTTCTTTTTGAGACAGGGTCTCTATATAGTTCAGGTTGTCCCTGAACTATGTAGCCTAGGCTGGTCTCAAACTTATGGCAATCCTCCTGGCCTCAGCCTCCCATGCTGGAGTCATTGGCATGCACCACCACACCTGGCATAATAAACTTTTCTTAATAAATAGGCACATATATGTTATTTTATATCCTGATTCCATCTTCATTACCCTATTGCCTTATTTCTAAAACTATTAAGAGAATTAAAAAAAAAAAAAGAGGCTAGACACCAGGTGTGGTGGTGCACACCTGTAATCCAGCACTTGGGAGGCTGAGGCAGGAGGATCTCCATGAGTTCAAGGCCAGCCCGAGCTACATAGGGAGTTCAAGTCCAGCCTGAACTACATAGCAAGGCTCTGTCTCAAAACAATCAAATGAAACCAACCAATTAAACAAACAAACAGCTGGGCGTGGTGGCGCAAGCCCGTAATCCTAGCACTCGGGAGGCTGAGGCAGGAGGATTGTTGTGAGTTCAAGGCCAGCCTGGGCTACAAAGTGAGCTCAAGGCCAGCCTGAACTGCACAGTGAGACTCTGTCTCTGAAGGACTAAAATAAAAATAAAATAAAAGAGGCCAGGCATGGTGGCACAAACCTGTAAAGCTAGCACTTGGAGGGAGGAGGGTCACTGTGAATTCAAGGTCAACTTGGGGCAACACGGTCAGTTCAGGGCTAGCCTGAATTGCATAGTGATGCCCTGCATCATAAAAATAAAACTACTGAGGCTGGGCATGTGGCTCAGTGACAGACTGCTTGCCTAGCATGCACAGGCCCTGAATTCAATCCCCAGTACCACCAAAAAAATAATAAATAAATAAATAAATAAATAAATAAATAAATAAAACTATTTAAAAGATGTACATCAACTAGAGAATCCATTAATTACCAGCTAAACCGCTTTTCCTTCTAAAGGGAACTACACACATCACAGACAAACGTGGAGCGGACATGGCAAAATATGCCTATAATCCCAGTACTCGGGAAGCTGAGGCAGGAGGATCACTGAGTTCAAGGCCAGCCTGAACTATATGGCGAATGAGACCCTATCTCAAAGGAAAAGGAAAAAAATATGGGATAAGTGGATAAAGCTTGAAAAACAATACTGACAAGGAATAGAATAATGCATTCAATTAGGTTCCTTTTTCCTTTTTTGTCTTTTTCAGACAGGGTCTCACTATGCAGTTCAGGCTGACCTTGAGCTCACTTTGTAGCCCCAGCTGGTCTCGACCTTGCAACTATCCTCCTGCCTCAGCCTCCCAAGTGCAGGGATTATAGCCACCACGCCCCAATGGTTCTTTTTTTAAGAGGAAAAAAAATTTCAAAATAGGAGAGTAACAACGGTTAATACATTGCATATTGTTATCATTGAACAGTGCAAGATACTGGCATTTAACAGATAATCGGCATTTAACTGTCCGAACAATATTAACAGACTCCCCTTTTTTTTGGTACTGGTAATCCAACTCAGGACCTTGCGTTTGCTTAGCACAGGCGCTTGTGCCGCTGAGCTATATCCCTGGCCCCCACAAACCTTTCTTTTCAACAAACTAAGACAAACTAGTAGTGTGACTATTTTAACTATCGTTTACTTACATATAGTTTTGGGTTTTTTTCTTTTTACTTTTTCTTCATTCTTTTCGCCATTGCCCCATCCCTACTTATCTTTCCTTTTGAAGTTTCTTCGTATTTTACAATACCTATTACACATTTAGGATCTCTTTCAGCTTCTCATACTTGCAAGACAATAAGATGTTTATACATGTGCATCTGGTTTCTCTCACTATGGTCTCGAGTTGCGTCCATTAACCTATAAAAGTCCCACGTTTATCCTTCTTTATAGCTTAGTTCTCTGTTGTATAAAAAGACCCTGTTTTTTTTTATCCACTCCTCAGCTGATGGGCATTCAGGTTGTTTCCAAGACCTAGTTATTATAAAGTGAACCGCTATAAACATAGTGCACATGTATCACTGTGGTACACAATGTTCTTAATTCTTCTGGGAAGATACCCAGCAGGAAGTAGCTGGGTCCAATGAGACCTCCAATCCTAGTTTTTTGAGGAATCTCCATACTGATCTCCACGGTGGCTCTATCAGTCTATCTACACTCTCACCAACAGTGGAGAAGGGTTCCTTTTTCTTCACAGCCCTTTGAGCATTTGTTATTGGTTGATTTCTCGGTAACAGCCATTCTATCAGGGATGAGATGCAATCTCAGTGTTGTTTTAATTTGCATCTCTCAAATGACCAGTGATGTTGAATATTGTTTCCTGTATTTATCTGCTGTTTGTATTTCATCATCTGAGAAATGTGTATTCATCTCAGATGCCCATTTTTGGATTGAGTCTTTAAATCTGGTCTGATTTTTTTGAGTTCTTTGTATGCTCTCAATAGTAATCCTTTGACTAAGGGACAATTAGGTTCTTTCAAGTCCTCTTAAGCTACAAATTTGTAACTTCTAAGGACAGAGAATAAAACAACAAAAAAGCAGAATAATAAAGAGATAAAGAACAGTTTAGCACACCTGTCATCCCAGAACTTAGGAGGTTGAGGCAGAAGGATCTCCATGTGTTTAAGGCCAGCCTGGGCTACAAACAAGTTCAAGGCCAGTCTAAACTACATAGGGAAACCCTGTCTCAAAAAAACAAAAGAACAGTTTAAACAGTTTATGGAGGCTTATTCTACCCCTTAGTAGACATGTATCAAAAGATTTCTAAGTCCTTTGAGCTTTTGTATCTACAATTATGCCTTACAAAAAATAGTAAGGATAGGCTGGGAATACAGCTCAATGATATAACGCCTGCCTAGCAACTGCAAGGTCATGAGTTCGATTCCCAGTACAGACAGAAAAAAAGAAAGAAAAAGAAATGGAAAAGATAAACAGGTAAAATGTTTCAGAAATATTAAAAAATTACTATTAAAAAATAAAAAAATAGTATTTCTATTTTCAGAAAATAACTAATTTTGGCCTGAAAATTAATGTGTAAGTTTTCTTTTATACCTTACAATCATATAATATGCTATGAAAGTATTAAAAAAAAAGTTCTGGTTTAGCAAATACACATTGTGTAACAATGTGAAACTTTTCTACAAGTCCACATAGACAGTTTTATACAATGCAACACTATAAAAGAAGTACTGGGGTAACCTACATCATTAGAAAATTAAATAAAGTATACTATTCCTCTTTAGCCACAAAAATTAACATGATAAATGTGCTGCCTTGAAAAGTGACCTCAGATCATCAAGTAAAGTCATCTAAAAAGCACAATGTTTTGAAACATTTGTATCTACACAGAAAAACTGTTAAGTGTAGTATTATGCAGATATTTCCGAATTTGTGGTTTTTGCAGTACTAGAATTGAATCCAGGGTCTCTTGCATGGTAATTATTCTACCACTGAGGTACACCCCCAGGCCTCACAAGTTGTTTTGGGGGGTTTTCTTTTTTAAATCAGTGACTAACTATGTAGCCCAGGCTGGCCTCCAACTCACAGCAAGCCTCCTGCCTCAGCCTCTCAACCACTGAGATTGCAGATGTGCACCACTATGCCCAGCTACCTTCTCAATTTTATACAACCATGCTTTAACTTATAACAAGCATACATCATTTCTACTAAAAAGATATTCCCATTTTTAAAAGCACATTAACACAAAAACAAGTTATTAAAGAACGCTCTCAAATCCAGTTTTATTTTCTTCTCTCTTGTTGGAGACAAGGTCTTGCGATGCAGTCAAGACTGGCCTGGAGCTCACTCTGCAGGCCAGGTTCATCTCCTACTTGAGCTGCAGCAACCTCTCAAGTGAGAGAACTCCAGGCAAGCACCACCACAGCCGGCTACTAATACAGTCTTCCTAACATGGGACAACTCTCCTGTGATGCCTTGTGTATAGATGCTCCCCCAAAGCCTCATGAGGTCATGGGCTTTTTTCCTTCAGAGTAGCTGAATCTAGAGCGTTTGGTTGATTTGTTATGCGATGCTGGGATTAAGGGTAGGTGATTGCTGGGTCAGACCTCTGACTGGACTGTCACTGCCTCTATCCCAGTAGACTGGATACAATATAAGGGACAGTTTTTGGCTTATTTGGGGACCAAGGATATAGCTCAAGTGGCATAGCACCTGCCTGGCAAGTTTGAGGTCATGAGTTCAACTCCCAGTACCCAAAAGAGAAAAAGGCTTATTTAGCTCTCCCTTGTTGCTTTTGCTGTCTTCCACCGCCATAACTGTCGCCCTCAGCCATGTGCCATCCCACCTTGGAACCAGCTGAGCTTGGACTGAAACCTCCACAAACTGTGCACTAAATAACCTTTCCCCATTACCTTTGGGTGCTGGTTATTTTGTCTCAGCAACAAGAAAAGTAACTAAGCCGTATCATTTTACATTTTCCAATATTACTTTGTTACAAGTTCAAGTAAAATCTATTTTTCTTCTCTTTTTTTTTTTTTTTTTTTTTTTTTTTTTTTTTTTTTTTTTTTTTTTTTTTTTTTTTTTTTTTTTTTTTTTTTTTTTTTTTGTCTTTTTGAGAGAAGGTCTTGCTATGCAGGTCAGGCTGGCCTTGAGCTCACTTTGTAGTCCAAGCTGGCCTTGAACTCACAAAGATCCTCCTGCCTCAGTGGATTATAGACGTGTGCCACCAGGCCCAGCTGACTTTTCTAATACATCATTTTAGAAATTCTTGTGACGGGCATGGTGACTCATGCCTATAATCCCAACACTCTGCGAGGGCTTAAGTAGGAGGATCCCAAGTTTGAGCCCAGCCTAGGCAATTTAGTAAAATCCTGTCTCAAAAAATACAGAAAAGCATTAGGGATGTAGCTCAGTGTGAAGGCTCTGGGTTCAAACCACAGCTGTCATGCAACAATCCTACAAGATTTACAGTAAGGATTGGGAGTCTCAGAGACAGCACCCAATGAAAGATGTCTTACCGATGCAGCATGTCTGGGGCCTGGTTCAGCAGCGTGTAATACTGTCTCACAAATTCCCGCCCGACCAGCAGGGGACTAGGCTTCTCCATAACCATTGCTTTGGTCAATTCAACCTGGGAACAAAAAAAAAAGATTTAAAAATCAAGTTATGTCCAATTTGAAAAAAAATCCTTACATGATAGGGCCAGGGATGTAGCTCAGTGGCAACAGCACTTGCCTGGCAAGCCTGAGGTCAAGTTCATTTCCTGGTACCAAAAACAAAAACAAAAAAATTCCTACATGATATAGTCCAACTTTTTGTGTAGGTTGTTTTTTTGATGGTACTACAGATTTTTTTTTTTTTTTTTTTTTTTTTTTTTTTTTTGGCGGTACTGGGGATCGAACTCAGGACCCTGCACTTGCTAGGCAGGCGCTTATTCCACTGAGCTATATCCCCAGCCCCCGGTACTACAGATTTAAATACAGGGTCTTCACACTGAGCTATATCCCCAGCCCCTTTTAATTTCTATTTTGAGACAAGATTTACACAAGCTGCTCACTTGCATGATCCTCCTGCCTCAGCCTCTCCGAGTGCTGTAATCCCAGGCATACACCACCATGCCTGGTTCTGTTTGCTTGAAAAGATGGGCAAAACAAATTTTGATCATGTGAGAAGTAATCTGAAGACATAGGTTTACTTTACTCTAGTTCATCTATGCATTTTTTTCCCTTTCTTTTGAGATGGGATTATAACGTGCTGCTCAACCACCCTGCTCCAACCCTCTAAGAAAGTCACACTTACCTAACGCCGCATTTTGCTTTGAATTGTTCTTCCACATCTGCTCCATCTACTATTGTATTTTACTACTGAGAATTGCACTCAGGACCGTGCACTTGCCAGTGGGTGCTATCTGGTGAGCTTGCCCCTCCACCTACTATGTGTTTCACCAAAATCTTCTCAGTTCAAGGCCTGCTCTTTACAAAGCACCTACAACAGTATAACGCCCTGTCGCACCAGAAGGGCTTGCCTGCAGGCACAGCAATGACAGCAACAGTTAGAACGTCTAGACTCTATAGACATACCAGCAGACAACCTGAAACAGACCAGCCCAGGCTCTCGGCCTAAAATACAACTTCAGATTTTCTTCCTGGCTCCAGATTCTTCAGAATTTAACAACAGCATTAGAGACTTTGTAGTTACCTATAACATGACTTGTCGTTTCCATGTTTTGACATTTTCCATTACTTCGATAAATCAAATTCGCCATTTTTTATATTTCAGAGTTCCCATGTAAATTTTCCTCTCTTAAAAAGAACTAGGAAAGGCTGATATGTAACTCAGTGAAATGCTTGTCTAACATGCTCAAGGTCCTGGGTTCTATCCCCAACAGCCACCCCACCCCCAGGCCATGGTAGTGCACACCTGAAATCCCAGTATGTGGAAGGCTGAGGCAGGAGAATCACTGTGAGTCCAAGGCCAGCCTGGGTTACCCAGTGAATTCAAAGCCAGCCTGAACTGCATAGAGACCCCATCTCAAAAACCCCCCCAAAAAAATTTTAAATTAAAAAAATTAAAAAGCAAAATAAATAAATAAAAAGCTAACATACTGAAATGAAAGTGCAAGTTTTTTCCCTAAGTAGCAGTGGGGGAGGGGGGTGTAGGTTCTCCCTATGTTACCACAGTCTCGCCTTATAGCTACTCTCCTGCCTCAGCCTCTCCAGGGCTGGAATTACAGGCATGCACCACATCTAGCTCATTTTTAGTTTTAATACTACATTTCTTAAGGGCACAGGCAGACTATATCTTACTCAACTTTTTAGACACACCTGTAAGCTAACACCTGACACATAATGGACACCAAAAATGTTTAATTCAGCTTTCTCAAACAAAAGGGGTTAAAATTCTAAACAAATGGATGTCTAACCACCTAATAAAACTGACCTCTGGTATTTTCTTAGATTAAGATAGCAAATACAACACTCAAGAAGACCAAAGAGCAAACTTAAGGCAATGGCAATCACAAAGTAGCTACCTGAGAGGAAACTGATCCCCAAGAACCACAAGGGAACTGACCTGTTACCAGACAGCTGACTGCAGCGGGACGTGGTGCACACGGGTAACACAAACCCAAGGGGGCCAAGGCAGCAGGGTCTCATCAAATTCTAGTCCAGCCTGGGCAATTTAGTAACTTAGTGAGGCCCTGCCTCAAAATTAATAATAAAGGAATCGGGAAATGTAGCTGTGATGGTCCTGGGGGTTCAAAAAATCCCCAGCATCATCCACTGAAAAAAAATTATTTGGGCAACAGCTACATTAATACATACAATTAACTTTTAAAATTGAATTCTAGAATTATATGTATTTTATTCATATACATCATGCCTTAAAACCTCTAAAGTACTTCCACATTAAAAAACAAATATTCTAGATCTGAGTGATGAAAGGTGTTTTGTGTGGTGTTGGGAAAGGAGCCCCGGGCCTTGCGCCTGTCTACCTACAAGCCCGTCATAGCTAAGACTATGAACCAAACTACCAGGGAATGGTGACTGCAGTGCACCCTGCAAAGCCCTTCAGCGGTTTAAGACCACACACCCAAAATCTGGCAAATAATGGTAATTTTCAGTTTAAAAAAAAATTAACCTTTAATCATTCTCAGTAAAGTGAGGATGCACAAAATTTTGGTGATTTGAGCACCCAAAAGACTAGAATCCAAATAACCTCTATCAATTCTAAGTAAAGTTTTATAACCCTTTTGATCCCACAAAATAGAAACGTGACTTAAAAGAAGTCCTGCACAAAGCTGTCCTCTCACTCACTCATCATCTCCCAACTCTATCAAGTCTAAAATAACGGGAGTAAGCAAACAGAAATTCTCCACAAGAGTCAGCTGCTAGTTCACTCCAACAAACCTTTTATATAATAAAATACAGCCAGGCGTGGTGGCACACACCTGAATCCCAGCACTCGGGAGGCTGAGGCAGGATCGTTATGGGTTTGACACCAGCCTGGGCTACAAAGTGAGCTCAGGGCCAGCCTGAACTGCATAGCAAGACTCTGTCTCAAAAAGTGAAAAAAGAAAACAATTATGCCTATCAAGGAAAACATATGCACCCAAATTTGAAAGTTCCAAGATTCTTCCTCATTTATCAAGTACTCCCTCCTCCCCGATGTACCAGGACCTTCAAAGAGCAGGTAGAAAGAGCCACAAACATGGGCTGTTTCCACTCTAATGGCATGCCACCAGGTACAGTGCTGGCGCAACTGTGAAGCATACACTCCAAACCGCGAATGTGCAACAAGCCACTGCTGTTCTTCCAACTGTCAACAGCAACTCTCCGCATGATCTATGACGGCCCAGGACTTTCTCAAAGGTAGGTGTCACTAGCCATACATGGTGAGGGCACATGTATAATATAATCCCAGCACTCAAGAGGCTGAGGCAGAGTACTGCCAAGAGTGAGGCCAGCCCTAGGCTACACAGTGAATTTGAGGCTAGAACTAAACTACCTGGCAAAAAAAAAACAAAAGAAAGAAATGTAACTGGCAATTGTAATTTACTAGTAAGTCACTTCCCAACTGAAGCTCTGATTTTTTTTCCCAAAACACGGTCTCACCGTGTACAGTTGAGACCAGCCTTCAACTCAGTCATCCTCCTGCCTCAGCCTAAGTGCTGGGATTATAGGGCGGCAGCCACCATACTCACTGCCTCAGTCTATTTAAACCCAGAGTCAGTATCAAACACTGGCCAGCAAGCAGAAGAAGAAAGCCAAGTAGGACTGCTAAAGACTGAGTCTCAACTGGTACCACCACAGAGGAGAATAAAAATTGCAGTTAGCATTCTAAATTTTCATATGGTGTTTTTCTCAGCCCAGCAAATGCTGAATACCACAGCTGGTTATATTTGTGACTCAGTGCTGACAAATCTAGCAATTCTAGGCCCATGCATACAAGAAACAGCCACTTGCGTAAAACAAAACACAGAAAGAAGGCTGGGAGTGGTAGTGCACATCCATAATCCCAGCACTCAGAAGGCTGAGGTAGGAAGACTGCCTCATGCTCAAGGCCAGCCTGGGGTACCCAGTAAGTTCAAGGTCAGCACAATGCCACAGGGAGACCCTGTCTCAAAAATACAAACAGAATAACAATAGCAGGGCATGGTGGCTCACTCCTGTAATCCCAGCACTCGGGGAGACTGAGGCAGGAGGACCCCTGCAAGTTCAACACCAGCCAAAGTTGAGCTCAGTTAAGACCAGCTTGAACTACAAAATGAGACCCTGTCTCAAAAAGACCAAACAAGAAAAAAGAAAAGGACGGCAAGTAGAACTGCTGGCTTAAGGCCAGTAACGGGCTGGGCTGGTTCAGCGGAGCAAGCACCTGCCTGGCAAGCACAAGCTCCTGAGCCTCATCCCAGTACTGCAGAAAAAACTGATAATCTATGTGTCTGTCTGGAGTGGTGACACACACCTATAATCCCAGAGGGTGGGGGCCTGAGGGAGGCTGAGGCAAGAGGATTGCTGCAAGTTCAAGACCAGCCTGGGTTAAAAAAAGGAGCTCAAGGCCAGCTGAACTGCAAAGCAAGACCGTCTCAAAAAGAAAACAAAAAACAAAAAAACTGTAAGTCCATCAAATGGAAGATAGAGATTAAATTTTGGCTTATTCCTCATGGAAACCTCTTTATCTAAACTAGAAACACACACTATTTAAAACTGGCTCCAAAAAAAAAAAAAAAAAAAAACTGGCTGTATTCGTAATTATACCAGATTAACTGGAATAAAATAGGACTGCTCTTTGCAAACCAAGAATACTGTACTGTTACCCTATTTATAGCTGTCAGAAAGTTATGGACTAGAGGCTCAAAAACAGTGTTAAAATAAAAAGGCAGATGGCACAAGCCCCAAATCCAGTGCTGGGGAGGCTGAAGGACCAGGCCAGCACGTTCACAGCACCTTGCACAGCTGGGTGAGACCCGCCTCAGAACGCAGAAAGGGCGGGGGGGTGCAGTTCAGCTTCCCTGGACTTAATACTGAGTACCTAAAAACAAAAGTTGGTTGCCAAATACATACTCAAACTGTTTATATTAAGATATACAAAGCAATAATGAATGTCACTCAGATACATACCTAAATGGATCTTTTAAGTTTGTTGTAAAAATAGACATGCAACAAAGTGTCAGAAATGTAACCCACCTGTTATGGTGGCATTTGCCTACAATCCCCAGCAGGCACTTGTCAGCCTGGGCTACATAGTGACCTTTTTTAAAAAAAAAACGTTGCCATGGATAGAGAGCTCAGCAGCACAAGCGCCTGTCTAGCAAACACAAGGTTTTGAGTTCAATTCCTGGTACCCCCCAAAAAGTTGCACTACAAGCTAATCCTAACTGCTGGAGTTTTTTAAATATATTTTTTTTTATTGTTGTGTTTTAGCTTTTGTTTTTCTGAGTCAAGGTCTCACTATGTAGCCTAGGCTGGCCTAGAACTCATATGGATCCTCCTGCCTCAGCTTCCTAAGAGCTGGGATCACATGTGTGCACCACCACACCCGGCTCTGAAGTTTTTAAAAGGATATTCTCCTGTACTTTTTTTTTTTTTTTTTTTTGGTCTTTTTGAGACAGGATCTCGGGCTGGGAATATAGCTCAGTGGCATATGCGCCTGCTTGGCAAGCACAAGGTCCTGAGTTCATTCCTGATACCAAAAAAAAATTGAGATAGGGTCTCACTACGCAGTTCAGGCTGGTCTTGAGCTCACTTTGTAGCCCAAGCTGTCCTTGAACTCACAAGGATCTTCCCACCTCAGTCTCCCAAGTGGGATTACAGGCATGCGCCACCACACCTGGCCTCCTGTACTTTTCCTATAATGATGCTTCAAAATTTATCTTAACTTTATCTTGACTTGTGTGTCAAGTGTCCCTGGATATGAATGGTGGTCTGCTAGCACCCCAGCCACTCCTTCCTTCTCTTTGTCTGCATGCTGCAGCTTTGATGAAAGCTGGAGGCTTTTGCTTCCTGAGGTCCCAGCTCTCCAAACTGTCTTGTGACATAGGTGCTGAAGGTCACCATGTACACATCATAGGAACCAATTACACCAAGCTCTTATAAAAATTCTAGAAGCTACACAGGTGGCAGACTAGACATCTACAACTCACCACTCTGGGAGGCTGAGGCAGGAGAACTGGTAAATTCAAGCCCAGCCTGGGGAATTTAGTGAGACCTTGTCTCAAAAAGAATGCTGGTGTAATGGAGCTTCAGTGCAATGACCATGTATTCAATTTCCATTATGTCAAAAAGGGGGAAAAAATCTAGGAAAAAATCCACAATGACAGAAATATGGATCTTCTGAGGACAAGAAGAGCACAGCTGATAGGGAAGAGAATATACAGAAACTGGGGTGAACCACTTCACTATCTTCTTTGTGGTGGGGACACACATGCCAAATACTACCAGACTATAGGCTTTAAGTATGTGCAGTTTATTGTAGCTACACTTCAGTAAAGCTGGGTTTTTTTATTTTATTTTAATAGTTCTCGGGGGTTAACAGGGGCCTTTGCCCTGAACTACATTTCTAACTAACCCTTTTATATTTTGATAGGGTCTCCCCATGTTGCTAAATTGCCCAGACTGAGCCTGAACTTTTCAGTTGCCTCCTCAGCCTCCTAAAGTGCTGAGATTAAACTGTCTTTGAAAAAAAAGTTTTACCCCATAAGCCTAGGGATGTAGTTTTAGCAAGAGGAGTCCTCTGGATACTACAGGCCCTGGGCTCAGTCCCACAGCACCAGTTAGGGTTAATTTTATGAGCCCAAAGCTCGCAGGTGCTGTTTTGGGTGGTAAATGGCCCACTGTACCTAGCTGTGAATTTAGGAGCAGGGGTCGTGACCTGGAAGGGTTTTCCTCCCTCCCCACCTTTCTGTACCTCTCTGCTCCCTGGCCACCAAGTTATGAGCACTTTTCCTCAGCCCAGGCCCTTTCCCCGGTTGGGATCTGTTGATCTGTGTTAAGTCTAAGTCGTGGGTGTCAGGTGTCAGATGCTGGCGAGTATTGTGGAAAGACACCTTAAAGGTCTCCAGAGGAGAAAAGGGAATGGAAATTGTATAGGAAAAATGTTTTAATCTTTAAAAGCAACCCAGAATGTTAATTAACCAAATTTGAATACAATGACTTTTATGGTCTTCTTTTCTAATGTTTTATAAAAGTACTGAGAACAGCCTGATGGTGCACACCTGTAATCCCAGCATTGAGGCTCAGGCAGGAGGACCGCCACAAGTTCAAGGCCAGCCAGGGCTACAGTGAGTTCAAATCGCCAGCCTGAGCTGCATAGACAGACCTCGTCTCAAAAAGACCAAAAAAAAAGAGGCAGTTTGGTCCAACCTGGGCAACTTTAAGGACTTAAAAAGACCTATCTCAGAAATGAAAAAATAAGAAAGAACTAAGGATGTAGTAGCTCATGAAGGCTATGGGTTCAATCCCCTGTAGAAAAACAACAAACCTAAGGGGGAAAAAAAATGCACCAAGTGTAACAGTACCAGTACATTAAATTGTCATTAACTTTGTTTCAGGGTTGTGCTGTGTATTCAAATATTCGAGACTCAGTTCCTTAAATTTGAAGTGAAACAAAAATGTCTTCCCAAATCCAGAGAAACTTTAACACAGAAGCCAATGTCTGTGTTCAGAACAAAAGCAGCAGCACCACACTGACCCGCCCTGAATCTACTTCCCCAACTGTTCAGTGCAGCACCTGCCACTCTCTCTTCAGTGTTCTCCCTGACAGCTCCTTGGAAATGGTTCATCTAGGTCTGGGCCGGCAAAATAAAGACAAACCTCAAATACTGTGTAATTAATATGATAAAGAAAAGAAGTCTCCCTTACAAAGAAAATTTAAAATAACACAGAAGGAATGAGAGGTCAATAATTCAATAATCACCATTAGGGCCCGGGACATAGCTCAGTGGCGTAAGTGCCTGCCTGGTAAGCACAAGGTCCAGAGTTCAATTCCCAGTACCAAAAAAAAAAAAAAAAAAAAAAAAGCCACCATCAGACACCAGTAGTAACCTGAAATCTGGGTTTCCTGGCACACACCTACCTATAGTAATTCCAGCATTCAAGAGGCTGAGGCAGGAAGATTAAGGTTCAAGGCCAGTTTGGGCCACAAAACAAGATCCTGTCTCAAAAATCCAAAGCAAGCGCTGGGTGTAATGGCACAAGCCTATAATCTTAGCACACAGGAGGCTGAGGTAGGAGGATCATCATGAGTTTTAGGCCAGCCTGGGCTACACAGTGAACTCAAAGCCTGAACTACATAGTGAGACCTTGCGTCAAAAAAATAAATCAATAAAAATGAACTATCTCTAGAAAGCAGACTGTCCAAAAAGGCAGATTTCTCTGAATCACCTTTAAGTTTTACTTTTTATTAAATACTTAAAATACAGTATATACATGCCAAAAAACACTGTTACAAAAATCATAAGATTCAATCTACTAAGCAAAAGCCTGTGGGGAAAAAAAAAATTATACTACTTTTTGCTTTTTTTTTTTTTTTTTTGAGACAGGGTCTCTACATAACCCAAGCTGGCCTCAAATTCACTGAGATCCTCCTGCCTCGGCCTCCCAAGTGCTGGGATTGCAGGTGTGCCCCACCACACCCAGCTGTTTTGCTGTGTAACACAGGCTTTTCAGTGTTATTCTTTCTAGCTTTTAAACCTCTAGCCTAGCTTGCAACTCAGTCTTCCCAAATAAGGCAGCTCAGCGTCTACAAAGTAATCACAAAGCTGATTTTTGAAGTATGAAATATAAACCGTGTTAGCTGCCAGAGGGATCACTACTGCAAGTGGGACTCCAGTTGCTGAATCTAAATTTAACTCTGAGTTTGGAAGGACAGTATAGGTTTCTCCACTAACTGCTGACAACTGACTGCAGTGGGGGAAGGGCCGTTCTTTTTCTGATCTGCCTACTGCTAACACTTACCCCTTTGTAAGGTCAGGAGAGCTCTGAGGCCATGGAAAAGCACGTGTAGTTAAATCAAGAGCACAACCGTAAAAACAAAACAAAAAAAAAAAAAACACCCAATATGGAAGAATATGAAGACTATATAATTGGCATTTTCATTAAATTGACAAAAATAAAATCTGATTCTAGTCCCACAGGCTTTGTTAAACTGCCCCTTTTAACACTGGCCTCATACATCCAAAGAACCACGTGCAATTATAAAGCGATAAAAATGTAACCCTAACTTGTGCCTTTTACTTTCTACTTTAAGTACTAAAGCAAGGTTAATAAAAATCCATAATGCAACAAAACGGCTTTAAAGTAGACCAACAAGCATCACTATTGTCTCCTAATGTTTCTGAAGTGAACCATCAGTTGAAACAAGCAAACCGAGTACAGGTTAGAAAACAAGACCTGCCTATTTTTCCAGCCACTAGCTTAGTCTGAAAGGCAGGAGGGCCAACAAAAGTAACCTGGTTGGTAGTAGGGAGACCCCAAGTTTTATTACCCCAATTTGCTTCAACAGACAAGTTGATGCCCAAGTGATCGTATGGTTCAGGGACTATTTGGGAAATAATCACGATGTTCATATTCTCATCCAAAGGAGAACCACTTGCCTGAGGCCAAAATACTACAGTGTTATTTTTTAATATTTGAAGGGATACTAATAAAATTTTCTTTCACTTAACATGGAAGGTATTCTCATTCCAATATATTTTTTCCTGCTGCAGTAATAATAGCTAGATAAACACTTTAAATGCAGATCATCATAGTGTTTTGTTTTGAGACAGGGTCTCACTACATAGTTCCAGCTGGCCTGAAACTCACTGTGTAGCCCAAGGTGGCCTCAAATTCAAGGCAATCCTCCTGCCTCAACCTTCCCAGTGCTGGGATTACAGGTGTGCGCTACCATGCCGAGGCATCATAGTGTTTTAACATTTAATAATATCCATCTTAAGTATCAAACAAAAATGCTAACAAGTTTTTCTCCAAACCCAAATGAACAGGGACACCAGGCAAGATCAGGTAAAACCACGGTATATGCTAAAGCTATCTGTCATTTATGGAAACAACTACAAAGAATATGAGCGCACAATGCTTTAACCCTTTATCTTTTGCTTTCTAGTACGAAAGGAAACAGTTGGTAAACAGAAGCACACATATTTTCTCAGTTCGTCATTTCTTTAAAAGGATGCGGCGGGTTTCTTCTGACTGTAAACTCACACACATACACACACAGATTAATCCTGAAAAGCATCTGTACGTTTCTTTTACAAAACAGGCTGAAAGCCATTCAATTCAACGTTAACTCTGAAGAGCTAGTCTCAAAACCTGCTACGGTTTTGTCTAAAGTACAAACACTGTGATCTAAAGTTAAACTGATTGGATATACAAATATTGGAACACTTCTTACAAACCAAGGAGTACACTGGTTTTAAAATACTGTAATCTAAGCCAAGCGCGGTGCCACACGCTTGTCAGCCCAGCACTCCGGAGGCGGAGGCTGAGGCTGAGGCAAGAGGACTGCTAGGAGTTCGAGGCCAGGCTAGGTCACCTAGTGTGTTACAAGCACAGCCTGGAGTACCTGGAAGAGATACCCTGTTTCAATCAATCAATAATCAATCAATAAACCCTGTAATCTGAAATACGGTATCTGTACAAGAAAACAAACTCAAGCCTTTGAAAGGAAGGTAACTTTCTTCACACACAGGAACTTGGAGTAGATGCTGCAAAAGTGAACTGAATATATGGAAAAGGCTAACCCGAGGAAGAGCCCAACTGCCTACCCGTGCCCTGCAAAAAAGCTATCATTTCAAACAGTCCACTCTCAAATTTTAACCCTAACTCTAAACTCAGCATTCTTATTCCTCTCAAAGATCTTTCCCCAAAGTCTATTCTGATTAAAGAACAGCCGGCAGGGTGGTGCACACCTGTAATGCTTGCACTACAGCCTGACACAGGAGGATTGCTGTGAAATCGTAGACAGCTTGAACTACACAGCCAGAGCCTGCCTCAAAAGAAAACCAGAGTGCCCGATCTGGGTATCCACACCTTTAATCCCATGGGGGAGGGGGCGCCTGAGGCAGGAAAATACCAAATTCGAACATAGCCTGGACAATTCAGTGAGGCAGCCAGACTCTCAGAACAATAGGGCTGGTTGGGCGTGGTGTCACATGCTTGTAAATCCCAGCACTAAGGAGGCTGAGGCAGGAGGGTAGGTTTGTGGCCATTTTGAGGCTAGCTGGGCTGCTTTTGAGTTCGCGATGAGTCTGAACTACATAGTGAGACCGGGCGAGGTGGTGCAAGCCTGTAATCACAGCACTCGGGAGGCTGAGGCAGGAGGATGGTTGCGAGTTTGAGACTAGCCTGGGGTGCAAAGTGAGCTCAAGGCCAGCCTCAACTGCATGGCGAGACACTGTCTCAAAAAAAACCTACATAGTGAGACCCTGCCTCAAAAAACCAAAGCAAGATCATAAAACACAGCAAAAAGGTTTGTCGCGGTAGCCTAGTGGAAAGGTTCCAGGTTCAACCCCCAGTCCAGCAAAAATAAAATTTCTCAAACTTAAAAAGAGAAGAAAAAGATGCACAGTCTAACGCCAGAGCGCGACTTCCTCGCGGAGAGATTTCCCACGCGGGGCCCGAGCCGCGCGCCGGTCGGGAGGGCCGCTCCGCTCGCACCCACCGCGCCCCCTCCCTCCCTCCCTCCCGGCCGCGCCGCAAGGCCCGGGCTGCACGCACGCGCACCCACAGGCCCACGCCCGCCGCTTTGTCCCGGAGCGCGGCGGCACCGGCCCGCGGCTCCGTCCAGGCCCGCGGCGCACACGCACCCGGCCGGCCGCCCCGCCCCGCCGCCGGGGACGCGCACGCGAACGCAGCCCGCCCGGTCGGGCCCATCCCGCGCCCGCCGCCCGCTGAAGGCGCCGCGGAAACCGTGGGCGGCGCTCCCGCGTCGTGGGCCTCGGCGCGGCCTGCCCGCGCCGCCCTGCAAAGCTGTCTCCTGCCCCGGCCCAGGCAGCACAGAGCGCACGGCCCAGGGCGGGAAGGGCCGCCGCGCTCGCTCGCTCCCCGCGAGGCCGATGGACGCAGAGCGCGCACGAGGCAGACTCGGCCGCGCGCCCGGGGGGGTGGGGGGCTGCGTGCCCGGCGCGCGCTCCGGCGGCCGTTGGGGTAGGGGTGGGGGGACGCGGCTCGAGCGGCCGCCCCTCGACTTCTCTCACGACCGTCCCACCTCGTCCCGGTCCACGGGCAGCCCGCCCCGCCCACATCCCTGCGAACCTGCGCGGCTGAGCGGGCGAAGATCAAGCTCTGCTACACGGCACGAAAGGTGGCACAAAACCCTCACGCAAGCGCGTCCGCACACACGCGTGCTCCGCCGCCGGCGTATATAACGGCGGCTCAGCCTAACTTGATACGGCCAGGTCGGACGAGCGCATGACCAATCCCAACTGCGACCTCTGAGCTCCTCACACAACAATTGGATACTGACTCAGGGTAAAGGCGTGGCTCTTGATTGACTTTGACTCATACCTATGAGAGTCTGAGGATATCGCTTCCCTAGTAACGGATTGGCATTAAGAAACTCCAATAATTGCAAAGCTTACTGGAAAGGAGGACGGGCAGTCTCTTGACCGATACCGTTGCTAGCCAGTAACTGTACGGAGGTGCTTTTATTGGTTCAAACGCCTTCCGTTGGGCGGAGATCCGTTTTCCGTGCAGGGGCGGTTGCTCCACAAGGTGGGGCCCGTGTATTTTGGGGAAGTAAACCCCAAGCAACTAAGAGGTGGGAGCCGGAGAAGCCGAGTTAACCCACCAGCCAATCGTAACGCCGGAAGGCGCTGATTGACACGGGGGGCGGTTCCAAGGAGACAGAGCCCCAGGGCCGAGCTTCCCCTTGGGGTGGTTAATGAGCCGTCGGGCCCGCTGTGGCTTGCGTCGTCTTCCCGGCCGTTTCCTCACTTGTCAAGAGTTCGGGCCCTGAGGCCGCCTTTTCCTGCACGTTGGCACGCGCGTTACCAAGTGGCAAAGTTTCTCGGGTGTCCTTCTCCCTTCTGTAACTTCACGTGAACTCACTGCCTCCGGGCGCTGCGGCTCCTGCCGTTACCAGGCACCGTGGCGCGGCCGCTGGGTGGGTTCGGGGCAGCGGCGGCGCGGGGCGGGACCCGGCACCTGCGGTCGGGAGCACGATCGAGGCCCCGGGACTCGGAGCCCGCGCGCGCGCGAGGCTTCAGCTCGGCTGTCCTGAAACCGCCGGCCGCGGGGCGCCCAGGCGGGGCCTTGGGGCAAGGATCCCCGGATGGCAGCATCACCTCGTTCTGCAGCGCAGGCCGCGCTTGAGCTCACTTTGTAGCCCAGGCTGGCCTCGAACTCGCAACGATCCTCCTGCCTCAGCCTCCCTAGTGCTGGGATTACAGGTGTGCGCCACCACGGCCCGGCCTGGCACACTTTTAAACTTACATATTGTTCATAGGGGAGGGGAGCAGTCACCAGTTGGCAATTTCGTGGCGATGTTCCTTGAATATAGACTATAATGCAGCAGTGTCAGAAAAATAAGGGAAAACTACACAGGGCGCGCTGGATCCCCAGCCGTTCATTGAGAGCACTCTGATTTCTGTAAGCTCAAAGCTCCCTTAAGCGCGCAAGGAAACCTCAACCCTGGGGAGCCTGGTAGGTTTATTTACAGTCGAATGGGCCCGTGATACACAGGTTCCTGCGCACCTGGAGGAAAGCGCCGCCGAGCGAGCACACACCCAGCACTTAGTAGCTCCGTTTGTCGAAAATCGTGGCAAAGGTAGAACAGTAAGCGGGAAGGGGAGACGAGAAAGGGCGCGGGAAACGCAGGCTTTTAGAATTTAAAGACTGGCACTTCTGGCCCTGGGCGCTTCTGGCTGACTCTCCCCCGGTGGCCGGAGCCCTGGGCCGAGGCGCGGCTGTCTCCGGGCTTTTGTGATTACACTTGTACCTCTCGGGATCACCGAAGCGGGTGTGACCGCGGGTGCCGTGGGGGGGGGG
>PVLD010002454.1:0-112841 GCA_004027595.1 Dinomys branickii | reverse complement strand
CATCCTCCACAGTAGCTTCTGCGCCCGGATAAGACACCTGCAGGCCCCAGGATGGAGCCCTGATAATACTTAATGAATGCTGAGGCATCCGTAATTGTCTCCCCGCATACTGGTGAGCCACCTAAAGTAGCGGTGGTGAGTGAGGGCTGCCCCTCGAGAAGTCCGCGCATGCCCCGACGCGCAGCACCTGGGGCCAGGAATGCCCTGCAGAGCCCGGGATCATCCCATCGCCCAGCCAAAGCGTCAGTGGTGCTGAGGCTGAGAGACTGGTCCAGCTGTCGCAGGTAGCTAAGGACCTCGGCCTCGTGCAGCCCTTCATCTCGGCCAAGTGTGCTGTCCTGAAATACCCACCAACCCCTGCGCCACCCTGCGCCATCCTTCCTTTCTGCCAGCTCTCTGGAGAGCACTGAGGAGCAGGGGAGCATGAGCAAGACCCCAGAAAAGTTTTCGGGGCAGGGGAAGGCTGATGGGAAACACAGGTAAGGAATGACCTGCTGGTCCCATCGATTCTCCCAAACACAGCAGATCACACTGAGAGGTGATTAAAAACGTGTCTACGTACAAAAAAACACATATGCACCTTGAACTGTTAAACTGTGTGAGCAAAGTCAATGTAATAATATCCATCACATCCCTTTTATACCACGTACAGACATCTGGCCACACAGGACAACTAAGTACAATACTACTTTACAGTCCAGTGGCCCCACAGAACCTGAGGACAGCTCTGTGTGTCCACTTATAGATGACCATCAAAAGATTAAAAAATGAAAAAGTACCCAACACTCAGAAGGCTGAGGCAGGAGGATCATGGTGAGTTTGAGGCCAGCCTGGGCTACATAGTGAATTCAAAGCCAGCTTGAACTATAATGTCTTTTTTAAAAAAAGAAAAAAGCAGAGTGTACAATGGGAAAAGTATGCCTGCATTTGAAAGCATGGTGCCCAGGCACTCTAGGAGGCTAAGGCAGGAGGATCACAAGTTCAAGCTCAGCCTAAGCATTTTAGCAAAACTCCATCCTAACTAAAAATAAATGCGGGCTGGGAATCACCTCAGTGCAAAGGCTCTGGGTTCAGTCCCCCATACTGTAAAAACAAAACCCTGCATTTGTGTATGCAGGAGAGGAGGCAGCCATGGCTGAGCGTTTCCACCAGACTATGCTGTGCTGTTCTTACCTGCCCGCATTTATTCTTTCAGGTTTTGTCCCCGTGAGTGCATATGTTATACCTGGAAGAAGTCACGGGGGTTTCTAACAGGGAGGAGGTCAGCCGGGTAGGAGAAAGACTTGGGACAGACTGGGCTGGGGATGCAGCTCAGCGGCACAGCGCCTGCCTGGCAAGCAAGCATGAGTTCATGAGTTCAACTCCCTGGACCAAAAACAAAGCGGGACACAACTTCAGGTCCAAATAACACGTGTCAGGCTCCTACTATGTGTAAGGCACCATGCTAGGCAGCTTTCCTGTTCATTCTCAGTATTAACTCAGTCTCACAGATGTACAAACGATGCCCTGGGGAGGAGAGGGGCAGTCAAAAGAACCCAGATGTGCACATGTACCAGCTCCCTACGGTGAGTGTAATCATTACAGACTGCACAGTTGCACTAATACAAGTGTTCTCAAAACTAAACAAGAAACTGCAGCTCAGAATCAATGACTGACCCAAGGTCACACAGCTTGAACATGGAAGAGCTGGTGTTCGGCATCAGGTTTGTATCACTGTAAAAACCAGAGTCGGCAAAATTATCTAAACCCTCCATCCACCCCGTCTATCTATCATCCATTTCGCACCGACCTGTCTGCATAATAACTCATGTCATCCTCGCAAAAAAGCCTCGCTATTTACTCTCCTGCCTTAGTCACAGACCTCATCCCTGAGAACACACCTGGCACCGGCGACTTGAAGGAGCCAAGCTTTGCTTTGACTCAGGGTTCTCGGAGGCCTCCATGCGGGGTCCGCGGCTTCCACCCGGGAGGGGACGTGGAGGGCCTGCGGAGGAAGGCTGCAGCTGGCAGGGCAGCAGGCGGCTGAGGACGGAGGAGGGACAGGGCGACCACGCTCTGCTCACCCCGACCTGGGAGCCGCCTCTGCTGCGCGGACGCCACCTCCTCAGGGTGCCCGTAACCTGGGCACCCCCCAGCGTGAGTTCTTGAGGCTCTAAGGGGAGGACTAGGTCTGCACCGCAACACCCTGCCGACCGTGAGATACGGTGCTAATGTGGATGTTACCGCGGGACAATAATTCTACTGTCAGTTTGTGTGTGCATGGGGTGCTGGGCCTTGAACGACTGGTTCAGTCCTCTTAAAATTTAAAATTCACACACATTATGAAGTGGAAATGCTGCTTTTTTGAGGTGTACTCTGAAGAAACACTCCCATATCCATGAAGAGATTGAAGCTGTTTATTATAACATTTTTATAGTATTTCAAAAGAAACTACATAAGGCCAGGCATGGTGGTGCACACCTATAATCACAGCACTGGGGAGGCCAAAGCCGGAGGATCGCTGTCAGTGTGAGACCAGCCTGGGTGACATGGTGAGTTCAAGGTCACCCTGAACAACATAGGGAGACTCTGTCTCAAAAAAAACCCAAACAGTCTAAGTGACTGTTGATAATAGAATAGCTACATTTACTGTTACTGTTTTATGCTACAATTTTAAAGATTGAGCTAGTTTATGTGCATATGTGTATGTATTTCATATCTGGAAAATATATACAGTAATATCAAATATGAAACAAACTCCAGAATGTATTGCCATAAAATATATAAATATTTTGCAAACTGTGTATAGTATGTCACATATATTTTTAAAATGGTAACAGCTACATATACATAGGAATTTGAGTAAGGCATGGTGCACGCCTGTAATCCCAGCACTCTGGAAGCTGAGACAGGAGGATCATTGCAAGTTCAAGACCAGTTAGGGCTACAAAGTGAGCTCACGGCCAGCCTGAACTGTATAGTGAAACCCTGTCTCAAAAAGACCAAACACACACACACACACAAAAAAAAAAAAAAACCCATAAGAGTTTATTAATACTTGTGAATGCATAGTATCAAATAAAAATGAAGACCAGAGGGTATAGATCGGTGGTAAAGTGTTTGCCTAACATGTAGGAAATGCTGGGTTCCATCCTTAGCACTAGGAAAAAAAACTTTCAGAAAAAGTAAGTTATAGGAGGCCAGAGTTTTGGGTAAACTTCTACCCTGGGCCCAAACATACCAGGCTAAAATTCAAAATGGAGTCAGTCATGCTAAAGTTCCAGGAACTAAGGAACTAAATCTCATCTAATCTAGAGCAATCAGGATTTTACAGAGCTAACAGCCAACTTTCCTAGACTAGTTTTTTGTTATTGCTGTTGTTGTTGTTTTGGGTTTTTTTGTCTTTTTGAGACATGGTCTCACTATGCAGTTCAGGCTGGCCTTGAGCTCACTTTGTAGCTTAGGCTGGTCTCCAGCTCAGAGCTATCCTCCTGCCTCAGCCTCCCAAATGCTGGGATTATAGGCATGCAGTACCATGTCTAGCGAACTACTAGACTAGTTTTGAATTGGCATGAAAATGAAGTTCCTTTTGCCTTAATCTTTACACAGAAAGGTAACTCAAACAACCTGATATAACCCAATCCATTTTCTGTTTTTATTATTTTAGCCAGGCATGGTGGCGCACACCTGTAATCCCAGCACTCAGGAGGCTGAGGCAGGAGGATTGTTGCGAGTTTGAGACCAGCCTGGACTACAAAGTGAGCTCAAGGCCAGCCTGAACTGCATAGCGAGACCCTGTCTCAAAAAGACAAAAAAATAAATAAACTAATATAAATCTGCCTTTATGACAATAGAAAAATCTCTGGGTAGATATACAGTAATGTGATACGGTGGCTACTTCTGGGGAAGAGAGTGATATAAGGGCTTTAAAGAGACTTTTCACTTTCTGTATATTGTCTTAAATTTTTTATATGAAGAATTTTTTCTTTAGCTGGGTGTGGTAGCGCACGCCTGGATTTCCAGCACTTGGGAAGCTGAGGCAGGAAGGCCACTGAGAGTTTAAAGCCAACCTGGGCTTCAGCCTGAACTGTATACTGTACTTCCCTGAAAATAAGATGAGGTTTTATATTAATTTTTGCTCCAAAATACACAATCATGTTAGTGAGTTTCAGGGTGCTGGAGTTCCTTCTGGGGTTTTTATGTCCTAAGCTAAGAATTGGTCAAGACAAGCACAAATGGTAGCCAAGTTTCATTAAGGTAGGAAAAGAAACAGGCTCTGCAGAGCAAGTTTGGGTTGCATAAAAGTAGGAAAAGTACAGTCTGCAGCGTGAGGGCAGCCACCAAGCAAGAGAGAACACAGTGGCAAAGTTCAATTGCATCCCAGCACTTGGGGAGGCTGAGGCAGGAGGATTGTGGTGAATTCGAGGCCAACAAACTGAGCTCCAGGCCAGCCTGAACTGCATAGTGAGACCCAGTCTCAAAAAGACAAAAACAAAAACAACCTCACATAGCTCAGCAGCACAGTGCTTGCCTGGCAAGTGCAAGGTTCTGAGTTCTATTTCTGTTCCAAAAACAAACCTCAGTGGCGACTGTCCTTTTCTATATTGCCTGCTCCTCAGCTGATGTCAGGTGTGGGCTGTCCTAATGAAAACCTGCTCCAGTTCTTGGAGAAGTCCACGCATGCACAGGGCTTGAGAACTGAGCGTGCCTTGGGGTTTTCAAGACACACCTACTTCCCCAGCTAGCTGTGCTGCGCTCTAATCTCCTGTCTCAGGGCTCATTTTCACAAGGTGTCTTATTTTTTTCATGCACAACAACGTACATTTATTCATGTATAACAATCTACTTTATTTGTGTACAAACATCTACATTCATTCAGGCAGGCGTTGTGCCACTGAGCTACCTGCCAGGCTGCCTCCACTCAAACACAGTCATGTCATCTTCTTCTGGAACAGCGTCATAACTCTCCCAGCCCCAAGCTCCAGGCTGAATCTCTTGCGACTCCATTTCCTATAGAACTCTTGGCCCCAATCCCTTGTGTCCAGCAAATGAACCCTCCTTCTTTTCTGTACTTATTTTGTCTTTTTGAAACAGGGTTTCACTATGCAGTTCAGGATGGCCTTGAACTCACTTCATAGCCCAGAGAGGTCTCAAACTCATAGCAATCCTCCTGCCTCAGCCTCCTGAGTGCTGGGATTACAGGCATGCACCACCATGCCCGGCAGAAATACAGTATTGAGACCCTGTCTCGAAACATAAAGCAAAACAAGAAATAAAGAAACTTGTCTTGTGCTATATAAGTACAAAAGTACCCTGTCAGAACCCTGTAAGGGTAGTTTCAGAAACGTACTGTGCACCATTTAGCTGAGTATTTTATGAGTATTCTTATTTCTCATAACAGCACTGCAATCTAATTATTATCTAAAGATAATTATCTTTATTTTACAGGAGAAAAAAGTTCTGAGAGGTTAACTATTTAAAACTGCTGGGAAATGAACTGAACCTGTGTTTGTCTGAGTTGTCTCATAAAACACATCTTTAAAACCCTAAAGCCAGCTGGGGATATAGCTCAGTGGAATAAGCGCTTGTCTAGCAAGCGCAGGGTCCTGAGTTCGATCCCCAGTACCGCAAAAAAAAAAAAATAAAACCCTAAAGCCAGCCAGGAATGGTGGTGCATGCACATCTGTAATCTCAGGACTCGGGAGGCTGAGGCAGGAAAATCACTGTTGAGTTCGAGGTCAGCCTGAACCACAGCAAGACCTTGTCTCAAAAACCAAATCAAGCCTGGCCTGGTGGTGCATGCCTGTAATCCCAGCACTTCCAGAGGCTGAGACAGGAGGATCATTGCAAGTTCGAGGCCATCCTGGGCTACAAAGTGAGCTCAAGGCCAGCCTGAACTGCACAGCAAGACCCTGTCTCCAAAGAAAAGAAAACCAAACCAGACCAAAACCCTAATTCCTGGAGCAGTCAAGAGAGTGAAGAAGAAAGTTGCTGCCCTCAGCCAACAGTGTCAGGAGTCCACTAAGGACCGATTTCCTACTCTTAATGGTGTCTTTTCCCCCCTGTAGAACCAATAACAAGACTGACTGTCCACTGAGCGGCAGCTGAGAGTTTCTTTCTCAGCTAAGAACAGAAGTGGAAGATAAACTCCCGAAGCTACTTCTTGAGCTGTTGGGGTTGACGGGTCATGAGTAGGGGTACGGAGTATCATCGATTTTCAGGGATGCGTGCAGATTCTCCTGCAACCCGGGAGGGGCCCCTTTCCCCTCCCATTGTCCTTGTCCCCGGTCGCGGGTCGCGGTCCCCTGGCTGCATGGTCAGCATGCAGATGGGATTCTGATGGCAGGGAGGCTCTAGGCCGCGCCCCGACAGCTATCTTGAATCAGGTGCAGCTGGCAGATATCCCATCCTCCGTGGGAGAGCAGATGGAAATTCAGCGGGGCTGAGGACATAGTACTAAGGGGCTGGGGAGGTAGCTCAGTGTGAGGGCCCTGGATTCAATCCCCAGTATTGTAAAAAAAAAAGTTAAAAAAATTGGAGGAAACCTGAAGTGTCTGTCAGTAGGGGCTTACAGATGGTTTCCACTTCTCACCAACCCGTCTGGAAGCCAGCTGCTGTTGGCACTGGTTCAGGACTCCACTGCCAGAATTGGTATCTTTCATCTTTGTGATCTTTCTCTCTTTTTCTTTTTTTGTCATTTTAAGACAGGGTTTCGCTATGCAGTTCTGGCTGGCCTCGAACTCTCAGTGATCTTCCTGCCTCAGCCTCCTGAGTGCCGGGATTACAGGTGTGCACCACCACGCCCAGCTATTCTGTGACTTTCTTGGCCTTTCCTTCACAGTTACAAGATGGTACCCTTTATCTAGCTGGCACATCGGTGCTCTAGCAGGGCGGGGAAAGGAGTGATGTCTGTTTCCTTTGTGAGGAGCATGTGAGTTTTTCCAAAAGCCTCTTGGCAAACTTGTGCTCTTGTCTCCTTGCCCAGAGCCACATATAGGGCACATCTGGCTGTAAGGGAGAATGAGAAAGTGAGAGTTAAAGGATTCTCACCCCTATGGTAGCGAGGATAAAAAGATTAGAAATTCAGAAGTAGTCAGCCAAGACTTCTGCTATAGAATAACACTAAAGGAAAGTGTCTTGGTTACTTTTCTCTTGTTGCTGAGACAAAATACCCAGTGCCCAAAATGAAGGAAGGGAAGGTTTATTTAGCTTACAGTTTGTGGAGGTTTCAGTCCATACCTGACTGGTTCAGAGGCAGAGTGGCACATGGCAGAGGGCAAATGTTCATGGCCACAGATCACAGCAAAAACCACCAGCAAAAGGGAGGAATGGCAGGCAAGCAGCCTCTTTCTCTCCCTTACCTTGTAAACAGCCTACCCCCACCCAGGGGCCCTGTAGCACCCTGGCTTCCTGCTGAGTTACTCAGCCAAACCTCTACACTCCCCACATTGACACAATGTATCAACCATAACAGAAATGAAAGAGATTCATCCGGACTATTAAAGACAATCTAAGATTTTGTTGTTTTATTTGGTGTTGGGGATTACACCCACGGCTTTTGCTCTGAGCCACCTCCCCAGCCATATTTATTTACTTGTTTATTTATTTTGGGGGGGGGCATTGAGACATGGCCTTGGTATGTAGTTCCGCCTTGAACTCACAGGGATCCTCTTGCTTCAGTCTCCTGAGTGTGGGGATTACAGGTGTGTGCCACCACAACCTGCTGGCTATTGGGGTTTAACAGCAATAAATTAATCTTCCCAAGATCACACAGCTGGAAAATGCTAAGGCCGTGTGAGCTCTGATCTACATGTCCATGCCATGGGATGAAGCTTGTCTCACAAAATGCATATTGTCCTAGTCACCCAGAGTGAACATATCTGGAGACAGAGTATGTGAGGAAGTGAGAAAGATTAAATGATCCCGGTGTCGCGGAGCAGCCTATGATCCCAGCACTCAGGAAGCTGAGGCAGGAGGGTTGCCATGAGTTTGAAGCCAGCCCAGACTATATAAGGAAATCCTGTCTCAAAAAAAGAAAACAAAACAAGGAGTTAAATGAGGTCATGATCTTAGGTCCCAATCTGTCAGGACTGGTGTCTTTATAAGGAAGACATGAGATACTCCAGAAATCGGGAGGCTGAGGCAGGAGGATCACCATCAAGTGGAGACCAGCCTGGGTTACATAGTGGGTTCAAGGGCAGCCTGAACTGCATAGCAAGAGATTGTCTCAAAACAAACACCACCGAAAAGCAAAACCCAAAAACCGACTAATTTACATTGAGCACCCTGGCAAGGTCCTAATTCGAAAGGAGGATCACCTACTCTACCCTACTCTGTGTGTGTGTGTGTGTGTGTGTGTGTGTGTGCGCGCGCGCGCGCGCCCTCTCCCGATTCACTCATCTTCCTTCACGGGAGGGCCCTTTCTGGTTAATTCAGATTATAACCTCCTCCTACGCCTCCCGTGAGAGTTCTCTCACCCAGCATGTCTGCAATAGTTTAAGCACTCTGGGAGGTTGAGGTACGAGGATCCGAAGTCTGAGCCCAGCCTAGACCATTCAAGCGATTAAGTGAGACCACTTCTCAAAATAAAAAATAAAACAAAGCGCTGGGAACGTGAGAAGGCCCTGGGTTCAATCCCTAGTATCATGCAAACAAAAAAGAAAGGGGGAGTGGGGGAGACTTTCTACTTTAGGTTAGAGTCCCATTCTCCGTGGTTAGGACACAGTCTTTTTATTTTTTTGATAGGATTTCCCTATGTAGTTGCCCAGGCTGGCTTTGAACTATTGCTGATCATCCTGCCTCAGCCTCCGGAGTGCTGGGATCACAGGCGTGTGCTACCGCGCCCGGCTAGGTCACTGCCCCGTGAAACCTGTATGGTGATTCCTGCTTCCTCTGCACCCTGCTAGGGTAGATCTTGCCACGGCGGCACTGAGGACACCTCGCACAGTGCGGGCCTGCGTGTGCTGACTGGGTGAACAAAGCGAGATTATCCCCTTAGGCCAGAACGGACGCGGTCTGCACAGGTGCCGCAAGCCTGACCGGAGTACGCATGCGTCCTGTACGCCAACCCAGAGCTAATGGGAGCTAGCGCCGGCCCAGTGGGCGGTGCCCGAGCAGAGCTCAACCCAGGGGCAGGGCCTCCAAAAACACGCCTAATTGGGGGCGTGGCCCAACAAGAAACCTAGGATAGGGCGGAGTTTACCCTTGGCCCGGCCCATGAAGGCGGGGCCTCCCAGCGCGCAATCCCGGAAGCGTCGCCGAACCCGCCCTCCTGTCCGGGAGAGGCGTTGCTGTTGCTGCCGCTGCCCCTGCCGCGTCCCAGCTGTTGCCGCAGTCATGCCGGTAAGTGGCCCGCCGCCCGGGTCGCGCACCGCAGGCCTAACGCGCACCGCCGCTTGACCTGATGCTGGGGCCGGGGGTGCGATGCTTCTTCTGCTCACCCCTCGCACCCACCCTCCGGCTTCTGCGACTCTCCAGAAAGACCGAACCGGAGGGCTTCCCTCTAAAGCAGGCTCCGGAATTCGAGGTGCCAGGCCTCCGCAAGTACACGCCCAGACCTTCCCTGCCTATGCCGTGTGGGGAGACTGAGGCCCCCAGAGCGGCCGGAGAGCTGGAACAGGGACGCCCCGTCCCCGGCCTTCCACGTGGACGTCCCTGCGGGGCGAGCTGGCCTGGGGGTGGGACGGAGCAGCAGGTGGTGGACCCAGCCTGTGCCCCGAGGGGTCCATGTTTTTCCCCCCTTCGCTGCTGCCCTGGCCTTCTTCCAGCTCGCCTCTTGGCGGCAGGGATTCGAGGCGGTGCTTTGCGCCTTTCCACCCGGGCGCTTGTATCCTGAAGCCAGAGACCCAGAGCGCTTCGAGAACCTGGCCACCGTGACCAGTGGCTGTGGTCATAGTTTGGGGAGGAATGAGTAAGGATTTAGCTCGCTTTGGCGCTAACCCAGCTATAGACATGGACGCCACCGTCTTTGTTTCTTAGATGAGAGATTAAGGCCTTGGACAGAATTTAAAAAGAAGAAGAAAAGCCCGGGAATTTATTGGGAGTAATCATTGGAAACGGGATAGAATCAGGATTAAGCCCCTTCCTTCCTCTCCCAGCCTGCCGGCCAGACAAAACCAGTACTACCGGCTTGGGAGAACTCTGATCCCAGCGCTCCCGAGATGCTGGCGTGGGTCGGGGAGTGTTTAGTGTTTAACTCCCGGGCGTCTGGTTGGTGCCCTGGGCTAGGTTGGTACCCGGAGGTATCCGAAGATGCACAGTAGCTGAGCAGCCTGTCTTTTGGGAGCTGACAGGTGAGCCTGAGGCTCCCTAGGCAGAGCTTGAAACTTATCACGTGTCTTTTCTATGGGTCTTGCCAGGTGCCTTGAGAGAAATCCCTAAGTAACACAAAATGTAGACCAAGCAGCTGATAGAATCCGCCCTGCCAATTGAGCAGGTCCACCTGCAGCAGGGTTAGAGGCAAGCACGAATCCCCCTGGGCCCTGCGGGGTCACCTGTGGAGGCCACCGCGTTGTCCTTCGGAGAGGCTAACTTGAGGGTCCCTCTACTCTGTGTCCACTTCTGGGGTTTGGGGACCCAGATCGGGAGGAGGAGGGCCCTTGGCATCATATCAAAGGTGCACAATTAAAGGGATGAGGGTGTTTGTTAGTCTGGCGACTGCCTGAAGCAGGATGGGGGAGGGCTCCTACCTGAGAACCTTCTCAGACAAAAGCTGAGCAGCACGGGGCTTGGAATCCTGGAGTCTTCTGGAAATCTCTGTCCTGCCGGGCCAGCCCTGTGAGCATACGCATGTTACCTTTCTCTCTCCTCTTTGATTTCCTCATTTGTAATATAGGGACAAGATGTGGCCTTGCAGGACCATTGTTAGCACCCCTGGGAAGTGCCCTGGTGCAGGGACAGTACCGAGCACTGCCCCTGACACAGCCAGTCGTTAAGACATGGACCCTCCGGAGTAGACCTAGGACAAGTGGGGCGGAAGTGTAGCTAGGCAGGTTTCAACTCTTTTTTTTTTTTCTTTTTGAGACACAGTCTCACTGTATAGTTCAGGAGGGCCTTGACTCACTGTGTGCCACAAGCCTGAACTGCCCCAGCCTCAAACTGCCCCAGGTCTTGAACGCTGGCCCACCCCAGCCTCACAAGTGCTAGAATTACAGGCATGTGACACCACGTCGGGCTGTACCCGGGGTCTTGGGCATACTAGGAAATGGCTGTATCACAGAGCTACATCCCAGCCTTTTTGTAAAAATGTGTATTTTGAAGTGCTGGAGATACAGCTTAACGGTGGGTGGAGTGCTTGCTCAGCATGCCTGAAGCCCTGCATTTAATCCATAGCACTGCGAAGAAAAAAAAAACTTTTGAGATGCAGTCTTGCTGAGTTGTGTCACTTTGTCTTAAATTGCTAATCCTCCTGCCTCAGCCTCCTGAGTAGCTGGGATTACACGTGTCCTACCTTGCTGGGTTTCCACCCCATTTTAAGAAAGGCCTCAGTGGTTAAGAGTTGAGATTTTAGGGATTGGCCAGTTCAGACCCTGAGTGAGGGTCCTGACCTTTAAATCTCAATTTCCTCCTGTGTCTAGAGGGGGCTGATAAACTGGCTGTGGTGGTACACACCTGTAATCATAGCACTCAGGAGGCTGAGGCAAGAAGATCTTCTGTTCAAGGTTACCCTGGGCTACATAGCAAGTTCAGTGCTGGCCTGGACTATATCTCGAGATCCTGCCTCAAAAGGAGGGATAATAATAGTAATAGTACCTACTTTATGGGGTTGTTATGACGACAAGATAAGTCACATAATGTGTTTGGACCAGTGCCTGGCACTGAAATATTAGGGGCCTCATAGTATCCAAGGATGAAATCTTTTTTGTTGTTTTGTTTTGTATTTTTTTGAGACAGGGTCTTGCTATATAGTTTAGGCTGTCCTTGAGCTCACTTTGTAGCCCAGGCTGGTCTTGAACTTGCAACGGTCCTCCTGCCTCAGCCTCCCAAGTGCTGGGATTACAGGTGTGCACCACCACTAAAATCATTTCTCCCCTAGACTCGATCCCCACATTTCCAGTTCTGAGATTCTAGTGAAAGTGTTTCACATTACCTTTATTTATTTATTTATTTATTTGCGGTACTGGGGATCGAACTCAGGGCCCTGCGCTTGCTAGGCAAGCGCTTATTTCACTGAGCTATATCCCCAGCCCTCACATTACCTTTAAATCCCCTTTGAAGAACTGCTTTTATGAGTGACAAAGCAGCAGCCCCCAGCAGCTGGGACCACCCCAAGTCCAGCCTCTGGTGGAGGGACAGGTCTCAAGAATCGCCTCCACAGATGGATGGCTGTCCTTAAGCAGACTTCCTGCCTGCCTCAGATTCAGTTTTACAACTCGGTGGAGGAGGAGAGCCCTGAATTGTCATGTTTGCTGCCAGAGGTCAGCTCTGACCTCAGCAGCCTCCGACCTCTGTACCCCAGAGGGTAGAGGAGACCTGGTCCCCGTGAGTGGCAGCAGGTGTCACGCATCTCTGGACTGCCAGTCCTGAGGCAGCAGTGCCGAGACTCAGGGCTGTGGGGCTGGCAGGGGACTTGGCCCTTCCAGACCAAGACGACTTCCCAGGGCTGAGGAAGCCTGCGTCACCTCCTGTCCTCAGTGCCCGCTCCCCATTGAGGGGTGGGAACCCTGGAGTTTCATGTTCCACCTTGAGTTGAATAAAATGGGCAGCTACCTTTGCAGGCCGGAAAGGCGAAGCATGGGGTCTGACCCTGAGAGGCCTCCGGCAGGTTTAACATTCACGCTGCTCTTGGAAACTCTTGAGAGCTTGGGTCCAGCACACAGGTTCCACCCACCAGCGATCTACAGGCTGTTGCGGAAGCTAGAGTAAGGCTGAGCCAGTTTCCGGAAAGGGCAGGTGGCAGATGCTGCAGCTGTCAGAGACCTAGGGTCTCGGCCTCAGCTGCTCAGCGCTGGTGTTTTAGTGCAAAAATAAAACCAACTAGCTTGTCTGCGTTCCAGCAGCACTTTTTTTGCCCCTCTGTCAGGGTGTTCGAACCCAGGGTCTTCACACTGAGCTACAGCTATAGCTCTTTTGTTTTGAGATAGGGTCTCACTAAGTCACTGAATTGTCCCGGCTGGGCGTGTACTGTCTTGGTGTCCTGGGGTGCTGGGACTATAGGTGGCACCGCCGTGCCGGGCTAGCAGACCTTTCTCTGTGAGTCCAGGTCGTGAGCAGGCCAAGGCTCCCGGTCCATGTTCTAGATGGTTCTCTCAGACTGTCATGTGGACCATCCTGACCTGGACAGCATGTTAAGATGAGGACTCTGACTCAGGAGCTCTGGGGTAGCCCCTGAGAGTCTGCATTCCAGGAACCTCACTGTTTTTGTGGTATTGGGGATCCAACCCGGGGTCTTCTCACTGAGCCACAACTCCTTGTTTTGAGGGATTTTTTTTGCAGAGTTACTAATTTGCCTGGGCTGGGCTTGAGTTTGTTTTTTTGTTTTGTTTAATTAAATTAATGAATTTATTTATGTCTTTTTGAGATACAGTCTTGCTATGCAGTTCAGGCTAGACCTGAGCTCACTTTGTAGCCCAGGCTGGCCTCAAACTTGCAGTGATGCTCCTGCCTCAGCCTCCCAAGTGCTGGGATTACAGATGTGCACCACCATGCGCAGTTCTTTTACTAGTTTTTTGAGGCTCTAGGGATCAAACCCAGGGCCTTGGACATACTAGGTGAGTGTTTTGCTGCTGAGCTACATCCCTAGCCCTTCACACTGCTGTTTGAAGGAAAGAGAAGAGAAAGAAAACAATCTTAATAATCCAGAAACTAATTTTTTGCCCTGAGGAAATCAGTATTAGACTCTAACCTTCTTACGTAATGGGTCGGTTATCTAGTGCTCTTTAGCAATAATCCCCAAATAGTAGTTTCAAACAACATCAATGTAGTTTTGGAGAGGCAGGAATCTGGGAACAGCTTAGCTGAATGGGGCACTCTGAAAGTCTCCTACAAAAGTGTAGTAGAGCGGGTCATGATGGCACACGTCTGTAATCCCAGCACTCAGGAGGCTGAGGCAGGAGGATCACTGAAAGTTCAAGGCCAGCCTGGGCTACATAGTGAATTCAAGGCTAACCTGCACTGCATAGTGAAACTGTCTCAAATATAAGATAGATAAATAAATAAGAGTAAGTTTGCAGTGATCCTTGATGCTACCGAGATCTTCTGGTCTCTGTGGTCTGCGGGGGCCTGGAGGACCTGAGTGCTAGTACGGTGCAGGGTCACTGCACCTGGGCTTGGCTCATGGTACCCCCTCCTTTCAGAAGCATGAGTTCTCCGTGGACATGACCTGCGAAGGCTGCGCTGAGGCGGTGTCCCGTGTCCTCAACAAGCTGGGAGGTGAGTGAGCTGGGGTCACTGCCCCCTGAGCCAGTGCCACATCTATTGCAGGTGAGCGGGGGGAGGCCTCATGTCAGCTGCAACAACAGTTTTGTGTGGGACACTTGCAAGCGTGTTGGGGGCTCCACTGGTGGTTTGTGTGGATCCCATCACTGAGCCCTCAGGGCGGCTGTTTTGGGGGTGTTGTGATCATCCCCACCTGTCCTCACCCCAGGTCCAAGTCCTTTTTTTTTTTTTTAATTTTGAGACAGGGTCTTGCAAAGGTGTTAAATTGCCCATGTGCAGCTCAAAACTGTAATCCTCCTGCCTCAGCCTCCCTGAATGCTGGGATTACAAGTGTGCACCAATTTACCAGCATAGCCATCTGCATTGTAAAGTGGGAGCTGAGGTTGACAGAGGCTCAGTAGCTGCGTAGGAATTGCAGAGCCAGTAGGCGCCAGAGCTGGGATTTGCCACACAGTCCTGCTCGGGAGCTCAGCCAGGGCTCGCTAGGACCTTGGTGATCTCCAGGGTAACAACTCTGCTATACAACACATCTCAGTGTCATTTTCCAGTAAGACTTTTAAAATGCTGACCATGTGTGTGTGTTACCTAGGCTGAGCTTAAACTTGTGATCTACCTGCCTCAGCCTCCCAGACTACTGGGAGACTGTGAGCAGAAACCTTTTTTGGGGCCTTGGTCTGTAATTTCAGGCTGGCCTTGAACTTACTAGCCCAGGCCCAGGCCTCAAATTCATAGCAGTCCTCCTGCCTCAGCCTCCCCAAGTGCTGGGATGACAGGCGTGCACCACCACAAACACCTGGCGCAAAAGCTCTTAAAGCATCTCTTTTACATTTAGAAAATAATCATTTTCCACCACAGGGGAAACTGGGGCTCCAGGAAAACTGAAACCTGGTACTAGGGCTCAGCAGTGCCTGCTCTATGATCTAAGTCCTGGCAGCGCAGGGGACTCAGGCTTCTTTCTTTTTTTGAGACCCTAGGCCATGATAAGACCTGGGTTTTCTTTTTTTTTTTTTTTTTTTTCCCGGTCTTTTTGACATAGGGTTTCACTATGCAGACCAGGCTGGCCATGAGCTCACTTTGTAGCCCAGGTTGGCCTTGAACTTGCAGCAATTCTGCTGAGAGTGTTGGGATTATAGGCATGTGTGACCATGCTCAGCAAGATGGGTGTTTCTTTTTTTGTTTGTTTGGTACCAGGAATTGAACTCAGGACCTTGTGGTTGCCAGGCAGGCACTTGTGCTGCTGAGCTATATCCCCAGCCCTAAGACCCGGTTTTGTGGAGGCTGCCCTGCTTGCGTGATCTGATCCTGTCGCAGCCCTCTGAGCTGTGCTTTCCTGGGTAGGGTGGGGAAATGACTTGCCTAGGGCCGGTGAGTCAGCAGCAGCTTCAGCCCTGTGAGCTGGGAGGCCAGGGACACAGTTTTGGTTTTGGTGTTGGCAGTGCTGGAGATTGAACCCAGGGCTTTTGTACTGAGCTGTGTCCTAACTTGCTCGTTATTTTTTTATCTTAAGTCATGGTCCTGCCACGTTGCCCAAGCTGGCTCAAGCTTACAGTTTTCCTGCCTCAGCCTCGCAGCGTGCTGGGGTCGCAGGTGCCAGCCACTGTGCCACACAGCTCGAGGACGTATTTTGAAGCCTGCAGTGGTTAGTGAGCCCACAGTTTTCTCGCAGCTCTGTGATGCTACCAAAATATTTATTCCAAAGATGAGGGAGACCCATCTGAACCAGAAACAGAGATCCAGAGTGTGGCAAGGACACAGCATTTCTCACCCCAGGTACCCACTCTGTACCAGTCCAGATGGCAGCAAAACCGGGCACCAGGAGCCCAGGCCCCATGGCTGGTGGCGAGCTGGCTGGTCCCTGCCCCCCTGTCTCCTCGCACCGACCTTGGGTGGCCTCTGCCTGCTGAGCAGGCTCCGGGGCACTAGGAGCTTCTTGGGCCCTAGCAGCCTAGCGCAGGCTGGGGGATCCATACCGAGCCTCCCCAGAGCAGGAAGGCCTAGGGGGGCAGCCGCTTCCTGTGCACCTGGCGACGTGAGACCCAGATCACCAGGATCCAACCATGGTCGCCCAGCAAGTGAGTGGTGAGGCCAGTGGACACCCTGGCTGGGCACTCTCCGTGTGTTTCTTTAGTTTGTTTATTTGTTCTGAACCCAGGGCCTTCACCGGGAGCTCTGCTCAGGGTGGGCTTAAACTTGGAGTCTTCCTGCCTTGGTGTGCACGGCCACATCCAGCTCACTGTGTGTTTGTTTGGCCACAGAGAGATTTTCTAGGTCCTCCCACGTGCTGCTGCCCCCACTGTTCTAAACTGACAAATCTGGGCTGGGGATACAGCTTAGCACAAGCACCTGCCTGGCAAGCGTGAGGTTGTGAGTTTGAATTACGGCACTAAATAAATAAATCAATAAGCAAGCAAATCTTTTAGGAAGGCCTTTTTTTCATTTTTTCTTTTCTCTCAGTGCTAGGGATTGAACAGAGGGGCAATTTTGCAGTATCTATTAACATTCACCACATGCCAATCTGTTGCTGTCCCAATTTCTCTTCTGCGACTTTATGGGATGGAAATATTTTCCCAAGTTTGCTAAGATATGTTCAAGTATGTTTTACTGTTATGATGGCGGTGAAGCCAGCTGTGGTAGCGCACACCTATAATCCCAGCACTCAGGAGACTGAGGCAGGAGGGTCCCCAGGAATTCAAAGTCAGCCTGGACTACACAGTGAATTCAAGGCCAGCCTCATCTGCCCAGTGAGACCATTGCAAAATAAATAAATAAAAGCAACCTCAACGAACGTCCTTTAAGAGGGGCTGAGGAACTAAGTAGATAAAGGGGTATCCACACTGTGAAAGGCGAGGAAGCTGATCAAAGGAAAAACAGGAGGCTTCAGGGAAGCTCAGTGGCAGGATGCATGCTTAGCATGTGCAAGACCGGGTTGGTCTCGGCACCACCTCTGTAAAAGCTTATTAAATTAAAAAGGAGGGAATGAGTCTGTCCGTGCTAAGCGGGAAGGATGGAAATAAGCGTAGAAAAACAAAGTGTTGGCCAGACTTATTTCTACAGTGCAATGTCACGCGGGGCAGCTGGTTTTCATTTGCCCTCTGGGACAGATGCCACATTATTCAAAGCGGTCTCAAGGGTCAGGACCAGTAGAAGCCTCCACACTTTGCAGTTTTACTCAGGCATTTTTTCCCTTCACATGGTTTTGTTGTCGGGTAGTTTCTTTTTTTTTTTTTTTTTTTTTTTTTTTTTTGCGGTACTGGGGATCGAACTCAGGACCCTGCGCTTGCTAGGCAAGCGCTTATTCCACTGAGCTATATCCCCAGCCCTGGTAGTTTCTTTAGAAATGGCTCGCCACACAAAAGAATTCCAGGTCCCCTTGCCTCGAACAGAGAACTGGACGAGCCAGAAACAGCGCCAAAGAGTTTGTTTGAAAAGTGAGGGGTGAATGGGTTTGGGAGAAACCAGCTCTGTAGAATGAATTTGGGTCGAACAAAGGAAAAAGAGGGTGAAAAGGAAAAAATAAAAGTCCAGCCGGGCATGGTGACCCACACCTGTAATCCTAGCACTCGGGAGGCTGAGGCAGGAGGATCACTGAGTTCGAGACCAGCCTGGGCTACAAAGTGAGCTCAAGGCCAGCCTGACTGCAGAGCAAGTTCCTGTCTTAAAAAGAGAGAGAAAAAAAAAGATTTCTTCTCTGGCCCAGGTAGAAAAGGCTTGTCAGGGCCAGGGATATCGCTCAGCACACAGCACCTTACCGACAAGCACCAGGTCCTGAGTTCAATTCCTGATACAAAAAAATAAAAGAGAAAAAAGAAAAGCCTTGTCAATCCTTGGTCTCAAGGAAAGAGGTTGGGTGACTGAGCAATAATTTAGGAGCCTGGACTCTTTGCTGCTGGAAGTGGGAGGGTCTCAGGCTCTGCCCTCCCCCCTTTCTGCAGGAGTTCAGTTCAGCGTTGACCTGCCCAGCAAGAAGGTCTGCATCGACTCTGAGCACAGTGTGGACACCTTGCTGGCAACCCTGAATAAGACGGGCAAGGCTGTGTCCTACGTGGGCCCCAAGTAGCCCCTGGGATGGGCCGAAGCATGTGGCCAGGTGAGCCCCCCCCCAGCAGGGCCACGGGGAGTATCTCTCATCTGAAAGGTGGGGCGCCCGAGCCCTTCCCAATTTGGGGGTTTTTCCAGCTTTTAGGATATGTGCGCAGGCTTCACTAGTTGAGCATCCCAAGTAGGAAAAGCCAAGATCAGAAAATTCATATTGTTGCCAGGCTGGGTTCAACTTCAGGATCCCCCTGCCTCAGCCTCAGCTGGGATTACAGGCATGTGCTGCCACGCCGGGTTCAAATGTTCTTGTGTGTGTGCAGGTAACATGCTCAGAATTTTTCCTATCTGAGGCGTTTCTGGATCTTCAGTACGGGGATCCTTACCCTGAGACCAGGCCTTTAGGTCTGGAGTGGGGTGGAGGAGCACCCTGATATCTTTCAGTCTACTGTACACCTCTGGAGTGGTCCAAAGTACCGTATTATTGACTACTGGAAGGCTGAAGTTCAGGGGATCCTCACAGATCCCCGCGGGTCCCCTTTGGGACGAGAGTGGTGTCACGGTGGGTAGGGCCAGCATTTAGATGCCTGACCCCGAGCGAGCGGAATGCTTTGCCCCCCCCGTGGCCCCCCGCACTCCCGTGTACTGAGGAGCAAATTCATGCACACTGCCCGTCGCTCCACTCGGGCGTGGTCAGCTCTCTGAGCGAGGCCCCTGCGCAGACCGGCACAAAAACAACAGCTCCTCCGGCTCTGGCCCCTCCTCGGCTCCTGGATAGCCCCGGGGAGGCGGGAAGTAGCGCAGGGGGCCTCTCCGGTGCTGCACCGCCCACGCACGCGGCACACCGGACCCACGCGGTTACGATGGTCCTGCCGTGGTGCGGCTCAGTGCCTTCCGCGTGCTCCGGAAAGCAGACCTGGAGGGCAGAGGCCGGCGGAGCGGGGCAGGAGCCCCCGCTGACTGATGGTCGCTCCTCCCTGAAGGTGGGCGCTGGGGGCGGGGCGTCCGCTCTGCTGTGTCCCTGGTGACCGCACGCGCGACTTGGGGGGTCGGTGCAGTTTTCCTCCCGCCCCGCAGCCCCGGGACTCAGCCCGAGGGAGGGCCGAGGCGGGTGGGGGGGGGGCCTGGAATTCTGGGGCGGGAGCCTTGCCTTGGAAAGGCCTAGCCTGGGCGCATGCGCCCTTTTTCTTTCGTACTGAGGCTCGAACGCAGGGCCTCGCACGCCCCAGGCAAGACCTCTACGCCTGAGCGGTATTTTATTTCAGATTGGGTCTTGCGCTGGGCGTGGTGGCGCACACCTTGAATCCCAGCCACGCGGGGCCGTCTAGGCAGGTTTGAACCCAGCCCGGCCAATTCAGAGAGACCTGTCTCAGAGATAGAGGGCTGGGGTTCAATTCCTAGTACCACCAAAAATAAAAGCTTCCCTGACTCGGCCAGGCCGGCCTTGAAGCTGGGATCGCGGCCTGCACCACCACACATGGCTGTGGGAATTGTTTTTGGCTAACAAGACAGAACTTGGTGTTTGAAACCATGCGTCCCTCAATATGTTGCTTCCTCATATTTAAAAAAAATTAAGTCCATATTGATGTGACGTCTTTTAACCATTTAAAGTGGCCATGAGTTGCATGTGGTGCGTCCCAGTGCCGCCCAGCCACCGCACCTGTCCAGCGTCAACCCTTTCTCACCCTGGAGAAACGCCCCAGGCCCACTGCCTCTCTCAGCCCCCAGCAGCCACTAGTCTGCCTGTGTCCCTCGGGATTCGCCTGGTCTGGTATTTTATATAAAAGGAATTACGCCACATGTGACCTTTGTGTGTCTGGCTCTCACTCAACTTTCACCAAGTGCAAACCTGTTCGTTCACCAAGGTTCACCCAATTTGTATGTTTTTTGTTGTTTTTTTCTTTTTGTCTTTTTGAGACAGGCTCTCACTATGCAGTTCAGACTGACAAGTTCACTTTGTAGCCCAGGCTGGTCTCCAACTCACAATGATGCTCTTGCCACAGCCTCCCAAGTGTACAGGTGTACACCACCATGCCCAGCTGTATCTGTATTTTCTTTTTTTCTATGGTTGGATAATTCTCATAGTAGCTTTTATTTATTTTAGGAATAGCTTTTATTTTTATTTTATTTACATTAGCATCGTAGTAAAATGAATTCCTCAGTGTCCATCACCCAGCTCTAGCAGCAACTTGAAATCGGCCACTGCTGTTCATTGGTGCCCTCCCCCAGTTATTTGGGAGCGAAGTCTGGGCACCCGGTGGCTTTATCTGCGTGTTCCAGGAACCATGTGTAGTATGGAAAGGCTTTTAGAGATAGTGAGGGCGTAGCCCGTGGCAGAGCACTTGCCCAACACACTGAAGGTGCATGTGCACACAGATGACTAAACATTACCAGTCTCCACACACGACAATGTTTTTATTTTTTCTTTTTCTGCATTTTTTGAGACAAGGTCCTGCTGTATAGTTCAGGCTGGCCTTAAATTTACTATGTAACCCAGGCTGGCCTCGAATTTGAAGTGATCCTCCTGCCTCAGCCTCCCCGAGTGCGGGATTACAGGCGTGCCTCACCACGCCCAGCGGTAAAACATTTGTTTTAAGAGGCTCCCTGCTGGTGGATTTGAAGCCAGGTTTGGGAACCGCAGTGCCAGAGAGCTTATTGGTCATGAAATCACATTGATGATGGGCTGGCTCGCGAGAGATTATTTGCTCATGGTTCTGTTACACTCTTGTGTCATAAACTTAAACAGGACGGGGGCGGGCAGTGAGGCCACGTATGGTCTCAGAAGCGGGCTCTGCAAAGCTTTGCTTGGTGAGGCTGCTGGGCTCTGGCCCCCGCCCACGCAGCCTCTCAAGTTACTGCCCTGCAATGCTGCTGTGTGCACAGCAGGTGGCGCGCGTGCCCCGTGTAACTTTTTTTTTGTCTGTCCCAGCTGCCTTCCTGACAGACCTGCGACCTGGCCTCCGGCTCAGCGATGGAGCCTGCCCCTTCCCAGCATCCCTGCAGTGAAGTCGAGCTGCCTGTGTTGGAGAAGTTGTCCTTGCGTGGCCTGGCGTTGCCTGCCCCCTGTTGCTGTGCCTCATTGTACGTCGGAGCTTCCCACGGGACAGGCAGCCTGCGGATTTGTTCTTGGCCATGTGATCCCCTCTGGGCAGCGCTTTCCCTCATTAAAAGCAAAGCTGTTGGGCCAGATCAGTGCCATCATTTCGTTTGGTTACTGTCTTGGTCTCCATAGTTTGCCAACCTAGTTCACCTACCGAGTGGTGCGTAAAAGCTATCAATGTGAAAGCAGGTGGTGTAATGGGAAGGGGCATGGAGAGGCTGCCCGCTGCAGCACCTCCCAGCGGGGCCACGTGCCCTCTCCCTGTGCATAGGCGTAAGACGGGAAAGGAGCGTCATCCAGGGATTCAGTCCAGTGATTATAGAATTCCAGCCCTCGAGAGGCTGAGGCAGGAGGATCGAGTACAGCCTAGGCTACATAGCGAGTTCAAGGCCAGCCTGAACTACACAGTGAGACCCTTACTCGACAACTGAAACAAAATCAGAAAACTTTTTTGCATATTTAATTAATTGAATATCTATGAAAATGGTGATTAGAGTTCTAGTCAGTCAAAGGATCAGTGCCTTACAAAGCTATTTTTACTGTCAAGACAATTTGACTATTTGAGTTTGTGTCACTTGTTTGAGGGAGGACAGTTTTGAGATAGGCTTAAACTCATGGCAGTTGCACGTGTACAACACCACCTTCAGTAAACTGTCACCTTACACACTTTGAAAAATTATTGAGAATCATAGAGAGGTTCTGGTTCAGTGGGTTATACCATATTAGAAATAGCAAGGTTTTTTTGGTGGGAGTTGTCTTTTTGAGACAGCCTCTCTATGCAGTTCAGGCTGGCCTTGAGCTCACTTTGTAGCCTAGGCTGGTCTCGAACTCACAACGATCCTCCTGCCTCAGCCTCCTGGGTGCTGGGATCACAGGTGTAAGATATTTTTAAAGCTCTGACGATCTGAGCACACAGCCTTACACCACTGGGACTGCAGGCCAGCTCACTGTGGTCCTGCAGACCTGGCGGCCTTGCTGCAGTTCTTAGGCAGGAGAGCCCTAGGGCATCCTGCCTGGTGCATTTGGGGACACACAGGGACACCCACTGCTGTCACTGCAGGGAGCCCACCCCGCGGGACCTGGCATGGGTGCGTGCTTGAGCAGCAGTTCCCTCCTAGCTGCTGGGGGCACCAGGCTATTGGGATGCCTGAGGCTCCTTCCTGTGTCTACGGTGTGCGCCGGCTGGCACTGCCAGGTGTGCTCCCTGCCTGCCCCCACCTCGAGGCCTGGCCCAGGGATGCCCAGGCTGCCAAGGCCTCCGGAGTGACTCACCTACCCCTCCCCTCTGCGCACGGGCACGTTGCACGCGGGCACGTGCACGCACGGCAGGTGCGCCTGGACTCCCGGGCAGGCTGTGTGAGAGCAGTGCGCACCTGTCTTGTGTCAGCTCACAGGTCGGGGAAGCTCGGGTGCAGGACAGCGGTGGCTGCGCAGCCCAAAGTGTTCCCAGCAGCCGCCCGCGGTGCCTGTGCCTTCGTCCATGCACCCGCACCTGGGCTGAACATTGGACCCAGAACCTTCCTAGAGCTACTGTGTGTGTGTGTGTGTGTGTGTGTGTGTGTGTGTGTGTGTGTACGCGCACGCCTCTGAACTTGTGGCAATCTTCCTGCCTCAACCTCCCCATTGCTGCAATTTTAGGCATGCATCACCGCACCTGGCTTTGTGTTTTGAGTCAGGACTTCGCCATCTCATTACATTGCCCAGGCTTGGCTCCAACTTGGCATCCTCCTGCCTCGGCCTCCCAAGTGCTGGAATTATAGGCGTGCCCCACCATACCTGTTTTGGTTTTTTAAGCAACATTTTTGAGGTATAATTTCATTCAAAACACTACATGTATTTAGAGTGCATAATATAAGATACAAAGACTACTCAACACACACACACTGGTGAAACCAACACTGCAATTAAGACACAGTAATGACCTGTTGTTGATCACCTCCAAATGTTCTCTGGTGCCAGACCGCAGTGGCGCACACCTGAAAGCCCAGCTGTGAAGAGGCCGAGACAGAAGGATCGTTAGTTTGAGACCAGCCTGGGGAACTTGGTAAGACCTTGTCCCCAGAATAAGCCAGGCTGAGAGGTAGCTCAGGGTAAGGTGCTTGCTGGTGTGCCTGCAGCCCTGGATTGGGTGCAACTGCTCTTACAGCCAAAAAAGAGAGAAAGACGGAGAAAAAATTTTTCTTGAGCTCCCTGACAGTCTCCCTCTTCCCTCCAGCCCAAGTGACCACCGATCCCCTTTTCTGTAGCTGTGGTCTTGGTATGTGCTCGTGTTTTACCTAGCTTTTTTTTTTTTTTCCTCCACACTGGAGATTGAACCTAGGGCCTCTGGTGTGCTATACCCGCAGCTCCAGCTAAGTGTTTTGAGATTCATCCATGTTGTTGTAGATACCAGTAGTTTATGTTATTTTTTTCCCTGAGCATTAAGTATTTCCTGGAGTGGCTGTACCAGCAGGTGCTGATCACTCCTCGCTGGTTGGACATTTTAGTTGTTCCCAGGTTTGGTTTTTTTGGTTTTTTTTTGTCCTTTTGAGACAGGGTCTCATTATGCAGTTCAGGCTGGCCTTGAACTCATTTATGTAGCTCAGGCTGGCCTCAAACTCACAGTGATCCTGCCTCAGCCTCCTGAGTGCTGGGTTTATAGGCATGCACCACCACAGCTGGGTTTTGTTTATTGGGTTTTTGTTTGTTCATGTCTTTTTTAGACAGGGTCTCGCTATGCAGTTCAGGCTGGCCTTGAGCTCACTTTGTAGCTCAGGCTGGTCTGGTACTCACAACAATCCTCCTGCCTCAGCCTCCCGAGTGCTGGGAATACAGACATGTGCCACCACACCCAGATGTTTGTTTAATTGGTTGGTTTGGTGTGATTTTTTGAGACAGGGTCTTGCTATGTAGTTCAGGCTGGACTTGAACTCACTCTGTAGCCCAGGCTGTTCTTGAATTCACGGCTTTGCCTCAGCCTCCTGAGTGCTGGGATTACAGGCATGTGCCATCATGCTTGGCTGTTTAAACTGCTCCCTGGTGCTCTTGGAAGTTCCTCACAGCCCTCCTGAGCACAGGGAGAGTAGGCCACATTCTCCCAATCCAATACACTCAAACTCACACCAAAACTGCCTTGCTCAGTGCTAAACTCTGAACCCCTTCAGACTGGACTCAGATTCCTCCCCGACACGGGGTGACTGTCACTGTGAAAGAGTTGCTGTTTGTTTTTGTTTTGTTTTTGCGGTACTGGGGATTGAACTCAGGAACTTGTGCTTGCCAGGCAGGGGCTTATGCCATTGAGCTGTATCCCCAGCCTGAGTTGCTGATTGTTTGGCAAAACTCAGTCTCCACATCTGCAACCTGGGAATCATAACAGGACCCACTATGAGGATTGTGAGCCTTGAACAAGGTCACCGTGTGTCTAACCCTCGCAGTGACAATCCCTCAAAGCTCTTTGTCTGAACAAAAATTCCACAGTTACACCCTGAGAGACTTCAGGGCTAGATCTTTTCAACTTCTAGAGCCAATAAAGTGTAAAAGCGGGAGCCGGAGGGAAACGCTAGGCCTGCCTGTCTGCTGCATTCTCCTGTAATCAGCACCAGCCTCTTTCAACCCCATCTTCAGTTTCCTGGGAGCGTTTGTGAGAGCCACGTTTAGATTTCCATGCCTGTAGGGCCTGCGGCTACTTAGTGGACAGAGATGAGTTGCCTCATCTGCTGCCCGGGAGGGCAGGTCTGCAGCCGGGGTGCATCTGACGAAAATCAAACCCAGAGCCTGTAGGCAGGTGGACGCCTCCACTGGGTGCTGGGTGCCTTGTCTTTGAAATCTGAGATCCGCAGCTCTTTTTAGGGATATAGCTAGGACAGAGATGCTTTGAAGCAGGCCCGCACCTGGAGCTACCTCTGAGGACGTGGGTCTGGGCCTTTCCTTCCCCTTCTCTAGCCTACCCTGGACACCCCAGGTGACAGAACTCTGGGCTCACAGCACCTGCCCGCTCGCCTCTATTCAGATGCCCTGTCTGGGAGGCAGAGCACACAGGCGGGTGCTGGGGCCCTCTGACCCCAAAGGCTCCCAAGGTTCCAGGGGGCAGAGAACGCTGGGCCATCGCGCGGAGGAGGGGACTGGCTGGCTTCCTCAGTCTTCCCGACCGGGAATCTGGCTCTCAGACGACATCTGCCCTGCAGGTGGCGACAGACAGCACCCAGGGTGACAGGTCAGGATGAGGCTGGCTTCTGGATGCCACGCAGAGCCCAAATCCCACTGCTGTGGATGAGGACCCAGCTTGGAACAGGCTCCAGGCGTGGCCGTGTGGGGACGTGGTTCCTTCCTCATCTAAATGGAAGCCATGGTTCCCTGTCTGTTCCCGGTAATTAGAAGCTGGGGAAGCTGGAAGTGGCAAGGGGGAGAGGCTGGATGCGGAGGCTGGCCGGCAGCTTGGGGTCTAGAAGCTCCGGATTCCCCTCCCAGAGCTTCCTGGCACCGGCTCGGGCTGCCTCAGGGCCAGCAGCTGTCTCTGAGGTGCTAGGCTGCCAGACAGGATGGCACTGATCTTACCAGTTTGCCCGTCCATCTCTACCCTCTTCCTGTCCCAGGATCTGATCCCAAGTACCACGCTGCATGCATGCATGCATTAGCACTGCTGTGGAATAAGCCCAGGGTCTTCCTGCTGAGCTGCCTGCCCAGCTCTTTTTCATTTTCTGAGACAGGGTCTAGTTAAGTTATTCAGTTCTCCATATGAGAATCTGATTCATGGTCCTCCTGCCTCAGCCTCCCAGGGATTACAGGCACGCATCACCTGCCCAGCTCCATGTCACCTTTAGTCATTAGAGTCCTAGTGACTGAACACAGGCCTCCTTCCCTCCCCTCCCCTCCTCTCCCCCCTCCCTTACCTCTTCTCTTTCCTTGACACAGCTCTCCCTAAGTCCCTGTATCACCTCCTGCCTCAGCTTCCCAAAGTGCTGGGGTCATTAGCATGAGCTGCCGTGCCCAGCCACGCGGCTTCTTAACCTCTTTGGATCCGAGTTTCTCAGTGGTTCCTCCTCTCTTGTGCCTTTGGTAGTCGTAAACAACAGTAGCTGGCTGTTTTACACGGTATGCCCTCTCACTGGGTGTGGTCATGTTGTTCTCAGGACAAGCCTGGAGCTGGGAGGAGCTAGCTCCCCTGAACACCCCAGGTGACAGCGCTCCCTGGAACTCCCAAGGTACCTTTGACACCAGGTATCAAGGTGTCCTGGCTACAGTGCCTTCGGGTGTTTGCTGTGGGTCAGGGCAATGCTAGGCTGGGGCTCCACTCTATCTTCGGAGCATGCACTTTTGTGTGTGTGTGTGTGTGTGTGTGTGTGTTTTTGAGACAGGGTCTCGTGCTGCAGTTCAGGCTGGCCTTGAACTCACTTTGTAACCCAAGCTGGCTTCAAACTAAGCAATCCTCCTGCCTCAGCCTCCTGAGTGCTGGAATGACAAACGTGCGCCACCATGCCTGGCTATACTGGCTTATTAATATTATCTAAAATTAGTAATCATCTACATATTATTTCAAGAGAAAGCGTTGGTTTCTCTCAAGTATGACTGACCACGCATCCCTATGCATCCCTTTAGCATGCAAAACCTTATGTCCCAGGAATCTCTCAGTTCTGGGCAAAAAAGGGTGTTTGGTCCCCATTTTTAAATACGAAGTACATGTCAGAGGAGTTTGAATAGGAGGGGTAAGTCTAAACAAACTGAGTAGTGATCTTGGTGTTTCCCTTAAAGTGGAACTGTGAACAAAACACTGCCATAGAAAACGAGGATTTTTCCAGAACATTTGATTTTAGATGGCTGAATAGTATTCGAATCATTGTTTGACTTGCCTTAGGGTCCCACTGATGGACTTTTAGTTTCTTTCCAATGTTTTGCCATAATAAATATGCCATAAATGTTCTTATTTGTCTATTCTATAAACGGGTGAATTCTGCACTAATAATTTGTTTGGAAAGTAAGGTTTTCCAGCTAAAAACAAAAACCGGAGCCGTGGGATGGCAGACTTCCATCCGGGACCTTCTGTGAGCGACCGCCGGGGCTGTGGGCAGGTTTAAAACAGGTGGGCAGCCATGGCGTAGGAAGGACGCCCACCGGGGAAAGGAGAGGCTTCCCGAGCTCGCAGGGCAGGGGCAAAGGCCGAGGCTGCGGTTCCCAGCACCCAGGCCCCGCTCGGAGGGGGTTGTTTATCAAGTGGTGGGAGCCCAGCTGGCCAGACTTGGAGGGGAGCAGGGCTGAGAGACTGGGCCCATTCAGCCGCGTTCTGAAAGGCGCAGGGGAAGGAAGGGAGGAAAAACAAGTCCAGACGTGCGCTGGGTGGCTGCTGGCCAGCCGGCCCCTTGGCACGGTGAGTCCGGTGCCAGCCTGCAGTGCCCACCCTTCCACCCTGGGCCCTCCCCAGACTGGGAGGTTTGGGTCCGCGTGCAGCTGCTTTCTGGGGCTCGGAGGAATGGATTTTTACAGAGCTTAGGATAATTCAGTACTTTTCCAGAGCGATGGTGTCCCTGCGCCAGGAAGGTGGTTTTCCAGCCGTGCTGTGCATCCTGTGAGTTAATGCGCCCTTTGTCCATCGAAGGGGCTGAAGTCTCACCTGCCAAGCTCCTCTGCTGCTAGCGAAGCAGAAGCTCCCAAAGTCCAAAACGTTTGGGAAATGAAGCAAATTGTTTAGGGGAGGTGGGATTCTGAGCCTTGCGTTCGTGACACTCTACTTGAGAATTTTCCAGAAAAGAGGTAAAAACGTGCACCATTTCTCAGACCTCTAGTGCTTGGAAGACCTTTTCCGCGACAAATACATGTAACGTTTTCAACAATGTTGTTTCACTCTGACCCACAGGGTGAGGCAGAGGGCGGCAGCCTGTGCTTAAACTTCTGGGGCTGCAGGACAGGGAGGGCTGCTGAGTCCAGCCGAGGTCCGGTCTCCGGCACTGCCAAACGCTACACTGGAGCCTGCCTCTGTTAAGTGCATATCTTGCTGCCGCATCCCTGCCTTTCAGATGCAAAGCCTTCTGGGAAGAGCAGGGCCAAGGGACTGGCAGCCTCTTTCTCCAGAGAAAGCCATGTGGGCAGAGCCGGGCGAGACACTGAGAGAACCTCGTGCCCCGAACCAGAAGAAGCATTCACAAGTCCTTTCCCTCTGGGACTCCCTGGGAGAGGCTGCTTCCCACAGCTGGGGAATAAACCTCACTCCCCTGAAGTAAGCTGGGGATGAAAAGTTACAGAGCCAGAGAGGTGCTCAGGTCCAGTCCGCCTTGTGACGCTCTGGCTAACTGATCTTAGAGTGTTCTTTCCTGTGTGTGTATATACATACAGCAGAACATCCGCCAGGTGGTGGCGCTTGCCTGTGCTTTTTAGCACTCTGTAAGGCTGAGGCAGGAGGACTGCAAATTTGAGCCCAGTCTGGGCAATTCGGTGATTTAAAGAGACTTTGTCTCAAAATGAAAGAAAAAGAGACCAGGTATGTTGCTCAGTGCAAAGGCCCTGGGTTCCATGCACAGTACCACACTCACACATACACACTCACACACACACACTCAGTCACACACAGTCACATTCACACACACGCGATCACGTGTTGTATATAGCATGAGGAAATACATATAACTTTTTTTGGTCAATTTTAAAAGTCCAAAAAGAAAACAGAAAAAAAAAAAGAGAAAAAAGTCCTTTCATGTCTCTGAGCTTCATTCCATTCCTCCATGACACAAGGGCTCAGACCGTTTGTCTCCTTGCCGGCATTTTGGTCACAGGAAGCTCCTGCCGAACAGCATTCAGAGGTGCCCTGTACAGAACAGGAGAATGGTCTTCCACTAGACGCTTTAAGTGAATGTCGCAGCCTGGTAACCCTGAAGCATTTGCTACACAAGCCGGGGTGGAGGCTGTCAGAGCTGCTGCTGGGAGGAAGCAGGGAGCTGTAACTGAGGAGGGCAAGCAAAAGTTTGTTTTTGTGCCAGGAATCAAACTCAGGACCTTGCTCTTGCTAAGCAGGCACTGTGCCGCTGCTCTATCTCCCCAAACTTTTTTTGTTTTTTTTGAGACAAGGCCTCACTCTGCAGTTCAGGCTGGCCTTGAGCTCACTGTGTAGCCCAGTCTGGCCTCAAACTCACAATGAACCTCCTGCCTCAGCCTCCTGAATGCTGGGATTACAGGCGTACGCCCCCACACCTGGCTACAAAACTCTATTCCTTGACCTGAGTAGTGTTTTTCTTAAAGTTATTCACCATCCCATTTCTAACCCATCTCATCTGTGTTTTCAATCACCGAAAACACAGATGTGTCACCTCGATGCGGCAGCGGAATGCAGAAACCCCTAAACAGAAGTGGCCTAAACAAGATAGAGGTCGGCAGCCCGTTCGGGATCCCCCGTCTCTCAGGAACTATTCCTACTCTCCATTTCTTTCCCTGGTAAATTTTCCTATTCTTAACCTCCACTGATCCTTAGAATTCATCCTTGAACTTGGGGGAATGCGAACTGACAAGCTGACTCCTAGGGTCCCCCCTGTAGCATCTGATAAGAGAAGCTGCCCTTACTGACCAGTCGGTCTGAGCTTCCCGGCTTCACCTCTCCTGGGCCCGCAGCGCCTGGTGGCTCCCATGGCATCCTGATGAAGGAGGCCCCACCATTGCATTTCTCTGACTCTGACTCCATGCTCTCTTGACTTGGTTCTGTTGTCTTCTGAGTTTTCTTGAGTCACTGTCCCCTGTATTTCCCTTGGGTCCCAGTAACAAGAAACCGATGTGTGAACATTCCAGGACCAAAGGACCAAAACTATGCCCTTAGCAACTGCCACTTTCATGATCCTGAGATGCCAGCCCGGGATGCCACAAACACAGCAAACTGAGTTACGTTTACAGTGGCCAACTTTTTAGGGTCTCAGTGTGTCACACAGGCTGGCTTCAAATTCAAAGAGATCCTCCTACCTCTGCCTCCTGAGTACTGGGATTAGAGCCAGCCACCATGAGATAAGAGAAGGCGTGACAAAGCTGGCTGGGAAAACAAGTGGGACAGTCAGTTACCAGACCTCAGGAAAGCACCAAATACCACCCAGGACCCTGCATGTGGAACTTCTCACGGGCTCCCAGAAGACATGAATGGCAGATAAGGACACAGATGCCACAAGGAGCCCACGATCGTGACCCATTCTGCGTCTTCTGGGTCAGGGCCACCTTTACTTTTGCTTTTATCCTTTTGTGTAGCCCAGGTTGGCCTTGGACTTGCAGCAATCCTGCATCAGCCTCCTGTGTGCTGGGGTTACAGGCTTGTGCCACCACGCCTGACTTGCAGAGCTAGTTCTTCCCTAATCCCTTCACCTCTCATTCTTCAAATAAACTTTTGACACCATTAAAAACAAATAGAAGTTTTTGTCTCTTTAATGGAGGGGTAGCTGGGCATGGTGGTGTACACCTGTAATCCTGGGGCACTCGGGAGGCTGAGGTAAGAGGATCATTGCAAGTTCGAGACCAGCCTGGGCTACAAAGTGAGCTCAAGGCCAGCCTGGACTGCATAGCAAGACCCTGTCTCAAAAAGACAGAAAAAAAAAAAAATGGTGCAAGCCTGGGCACTCTGTGAATAAGTCAGTAATGGCCCCAGGAGCCAAGTCCTCCTCCTTCACTGTCACACACACACACACACACACACACACACACACACCCGTGAGGCTTCTGATTCAAAATCCAGGATGGCTGCTGAGTTTCACCATTGTGTCTGCATCAGAGTTGGTGCGGAGCACAGAGGAGGCTTTAAGGGGACCCTGGAGTCACTGGCCCAACCCTTCCTTACATCCAGGGGCCAAGTCTAATCCTCTGGCCTCAACTGTAGGAGAGGCTGGGTAATCAGTCCTCCTGACACAGCGGGGCTCTGAGCCCAGCCTTGATGGTCTCCACAAGCCAGGCGTGAGGGAAGGCAGAGCTAGGACTCTCCAGTGAGATGTGCGCCAGCGAGGCCTGGGTCTCTTCTAGGATTCTGTGGATGACCCACTGAGAGTTTGTATTGTTTTACAGTCGCAGTTTACAACACAACTTCAGGTTCACAGAATGAGACCAGTGTGAGTAGCTGTATCTGGGCAGTTCTCCGGGCGGGCCTGAAGTGGACATGCCTGGGGGACTCTGCCTGTGCCCCACTGGACAGCCAGCCTCAGTGGGCTTCCCCGGTGCCCTGGCAGCACCTTTTGTTGCCTTCAGGGCTGAGAACCTGCACATTGATTGGGTCACCACGACCCCTGCCGAGGGTCGCGAACAGTTTTCTGTACCCCGCTGTCTGCGGTCTGCGGCCTGTGGCCGCTGTCATCCCTCCTGGGTGGGAAGTCCCCAAGTGGTGTTACTTACCTGTTTCCAAGCAGCGACCCCCACTTCAGGGCAGTGGCCCAGACTGGGTAGAGATTCAGAAACTGTGATAGAGAACAGTGTCCCGCCTGGGGCCAAGCCTTTCAGTTCTCAGAGAGGACAGCATAGATCCAGCCTGGTATAACCACAGCTTACTTCAGGGCCAAGCCTGGTGCTGACCTGTTTCTTTGCCTCTTTTTTGTTGCTTTGGTTCTTGTTTTTTCTTCGAGACAGTATCTTACCATGTTGTAATCCATGTTGGCCTCAAACTTGCAGGGGCTCTCAGATCGCGAGGCAGGGTCTTGCTGTATATTCCAGGCTGGCCCCAATCTCACCGTGCCTTGGTTCCTGAGTGCTGGGGTGATGGATGGGCACCACTACACCCACAGTTCATTGATGATTTTAAGACGTGTAAAATGTTAGGAAACATATAATAGAAAATAGCTACTTTTTTTTTTTTGGTGGTGCGAGGGATCAAACTCAGGGTATGGGTCATTCTAAACGTGTTCTACCACCATGATACACCCCCAACCCTATTGGTATTGGGAATCAAACTCATGACCTCAGGCTTGCCAGGCAAGTGCTTCTGCTGCTGAGCTATATCCCTGGCCCATACATATATTTTACATATGTAAATGTATCCATTCATTCATCTACTTCTTTTTCATTTTGGTACCGAGATTCAAACTCAAGACCTTGCGCTTGCCCAACAAGTGCTGTGCCACTAAGCTATATCTCAGCCCCATTCACTTACTTATGAGACAAATTCTTCTTATCTAATTTAGGCTGGCTTCAAACTTACTATGTAATATAGGCTGACCTGGAACTCACAGTGATCCTCCTGCCTCAGCCTTCCCAGTTTCAGGATTACAGATGTGCCACTGTGCCCGGTTTTTAAAAAATTAAGACAAAATATTTTCCACAATGTATAAAATTCATTAGATTGACAAAACACTACTTTTACCTATTTTTCTTTTTAAATTTTAATGTTTAGTGGATATGTAATAATTGTACATAATCATAGGGTCCTGTAGGCTATGTCAGCACATGCACGCAACCTGCACCTGCACCTAACTGTCCTAATCAAATTAGGGTAGTTAGCATTTCCATTTCCTGCTACAGCACAAGTCTGTTCTGCCCACCACAGGGTCACTGCCCAGCACTGAGACCTGAGACGGGGTCCTGCACACAGCTGCTAGGCTCCATAGAGAAACCCAGGGCCAAATCCACTTCTTTGAGAAAAGGGTTTGGGGACGGGTACTTGTGGGATAAAGGCCCAGGGCGACCTCAGGCATGGGGAAGGTAACTGTAGGTGAGGAGTCAGTGGCCTGCCTGTGTGTCATCCAGCTTCCTCACTCCTTGTGTTGTAGGCAGCTAAGATAAATAAAATATTATAGGCAGTCAGACAGGGCTCAGTCCTCGAAGGAGCCAGTGCAGAAGACAGGATACCTTGCAACTGTGGTGGAGACAGGCAGCTCCGCTGTGGACCAGACCTCAAGACGACAGATAAAACAAAACCACCCATGTACTTTGAGCTTGGCAACAGCAACGTTCATTACCCCATGTCAGAGGTGTCACCCACAGCAAAGCGAGGGGAGGAGGGCAACAGATGGGTGAGCTGCATGACCTCCGAAATATGGGGGTTTTAAAGTCAGCTACAAGCAAGGGGAGCCACAGGGGTTATTTAGGTTTTCCCTGAGTTTCACTCCTTTTCCGTTCTTTCCGTGTGATCTTCAAGTTCCTCTCTTCCGGTTATTCCCAAGCCCAGGGACAGGTCCTTGGGCCCTCTGGTCACCTTCCTTGCCCCGAACTGCTGGGGTACACACTCCTATGGCTTCGGTACCCAGCTCTCCACCTCTTCCGTTCCCTCCCCGGCTGTATTTGCTTGCTTTCATACAAGGCTTCTGTTCTAAGGGCATTTGCAACAGGGCTGTATTATTAAAGCATTAGAGGGTATGATCTTCCTCTGTAGGTGCCGGCCCATAGGCTGTGCGAGTCTAGTGGTCACTCTGTGGTCAGGCATTTTGCACTGAGGGCAGAATTCAAAGTAGGGCAGCTCCGGAGGTTTCTCCTCACCCCTTTGGGTTAAAGGGGTGACTTCCCCCAATCTGAACATCTGCCTGATCCCTGGAGGCACCTGAAATTGCCTGATAATAAACAGGGACAGGTTTTAGCGAGTGCCTTCCTTGAAACTGGGATAAAGCTGTTCTGGACAGGCGCCTGGCCTGGAGGACAGAGCAGGTTAGAACAGGCCCATAAGGAAGGCCCGGGGCTAGTGTTAATGGAGAGAAGGGCTGGTGTGTCTGCCCCAGGAATTTGGGAAAGTCTTCAAGAATACAGTGGGTTCTGGGTGTAGTGGCGCCCGCCTGTAATCCCAGCACTCGGGAGGCTGAGGCAGGAGGATTGTTGCAAGTTCAAGACGCATGCTACAAAGTGAGCTCAAGGCCAGCCTGAACTGGATAGCGAGACCCTGCCTCAAAAAGACAAAAAAAAAAAAAAAAAAAGAAAAGAAAAGAAAAGAACAAGAAAAACAACACAATGGGAGCTGGGCACGGTGGCAGATCTTGGTGAGTTTGAGGCCAGCCCGGACTATACAGGGAGTTCAAGGCCGGCCTGAACCACATGGGGAGAGCGTGTCTCAAACAAGCAAGGAAACAATACAATGTAATACAATACAATACAACACACAATACAACACAGTACAATGGGTCAGATCCTCCCCAGGGTGTGGTGTATGTGTTTATAACCATTAATATTCTGAAGAACGTTCATTAGCAAGAATTTGGTTGGTTTCCTGTGAGTTCCAGGCAGAGCTACCCGGGCCATTGACCCCAGGGAATGACTCTGGCCCACTGGCTGAGTGACGGACGGAGCTCTGTATGCAGTGCTCCAGGAGAGAGCTAACCAGCGGAGCTGGCCTGGACGCCCCCTTCTGGGCCTGGTAAACCAGACCGAGTCCATAAGGAGGGATGAAAGAAAGTTCCTGGGCCCTTTTATGTGCTAGGTAGTGTGCTGCCAGCCACTATACGGAATTCTTGCTAAGTTTTCTCACTGCTATAGGGACAGGTCAAGCTGAAATAGAAGTTCAAACAAGTTGTTTTTTGGACCGATACCTTCTCATGGGATGAGTTAAAAGTGTCGCTGGAATTTTAAAAATTACCTAAAAATTATTTTATTATTATTTCTATTTATTTATTTTGGTACCAGGAATTGAACTTAAGACCTCACACTTGCTGGGCTGCCACTGTGCTGCTGAGCTAAAACCCCAGTCCCTATTTTTTTTCCCAGTCCCTATTTTAGTATTTAAACATTTTTTTGTTTCTTTGATTTTTGAGACAGGGTCTTGCTCTGTAGTGCAGGCTGTCCTTGAACTCACTATGTAGCCTAGGCTGGCCTCCAATTCTGGGTGACCCTTCTGCCTCAGCCTCCAGGGTTCTGGGATTACCGGTGTGCACCATCACACCTGGCTAAAAATTATTTTTAAAGTGATAGGAAATGAGGGGCCGGGGATGTAGCTCAGTGGCACAGCGCCACTTGGCAAGTGCAAGGTCATGAGCTCGATTCCAGATACCAAAAGAAAAAAGATAGGAAATGAGAAAGTTTTACTGTAGTGAGGTCAGGAAGGAGGTGGCACTGGTGTGTTCTGCCCTTCCTCAGGGTCCTCCGGCCCTTCCTGGGGACCCGCAGCTGAATTCTCTGCCGGCTGACCCCTCCTTGCTCAGCACCTGCAGGTAGACCGGATGATTCCACCCGAGGTCCAGCCTGGCCCTCGGAGCACAGCGTGCCCATTCCCAGGGGACAACAGCTGCCTCTCAGGTGTTCTGATGTGCAGATGGTCCAGGAGGAAAGGTTTAGACTTCTGAGCAGGAAAGTGGCCTGGGCAAGCAGCTCCATCTGCTCTCCAAAATGTACCACTAAGCCAGGATCTATTTTTCAGAACACCTAGCATTCTCTTGGAAATGGTAAATTACAGTTAGATTGTAAGCTCTGTGACCCTGTGGGACCATGTCCAGCTACACTGCAGCACCTGGTGTAGTAAACAGTAAACGTTTCAGCTGTGTGTGCTGGTGCACATCTGTAATCCCAGCACTCAGGGAGGCTGAGGCAGGAGGGTCACAAGTTTGAGAACAAGCTGGGCAACTTTGTGACTTAGTGAGGCTCTGTTTAAAAGTAAAAAAAGGCTCAGTGCAAAGGCCCTGGGTTCAATCCCCAGTACTAAAAAAAAAAAGGTATTTTATATATTATTGTTGAATAACCGTATTGATCTGTACTGACTCATGGCTTGGGAAACTGAAGGGATCTTAGAGATTTTTCAGTCTTTCATTTTATAGAAGAGGAAACCAAGGCAGGTTGTGGCCACACCTGAGTAAAAATTAGATTCTTGGTCTCTGTCCCCTGGTTCTTGGGTTTTTTTGTCTTTTTGTGACAGGGTCTCACTAAGCAATTCAGGCTGGCCTTGAGCTCACTTTGTTGCCCAGGCCAGCCTTGAACTTGCAACTATCCTGCCTCAGCCTCCCAAGCCACCACACTTGGCAATTTATTGCTACTTTTTTTTTTGGTACTGGGAATCGAACTCAGGACCTTGCACTTGCCAGGCAGGCACTTGTGCTGCTGAGCTATATCCCCAGCGCTTTTTTATTTTTTTGTATCTTGAGACTCGGTCTTGCTAAGCCCCTAAATTTCCCCCTAGCCAAGGAGGAACCTGTGATCCCTGTGGCCTCAGACTTTGAGAATGCTGGGGTTCCAGGTCTGTGTCACTGCATCTACCTGCTGGGACCAGCGAGTTCTAGCTGGAGGCAGCTGTCCTGCTCTCCCTTTGGTTCCCATCTCTAGATCTAATGACATGTGCCTTTGGGACAGAGTAAGGAAAACAGAAGGTGCATAAACAGCCATCGTGGAGCTGTAGTCTGGACAGGACCCGGACTCAGGGCTTGTAAAGGTTTTGTGAAGGAGGTGAGGTCGGAGTTGAGAACTGAAGTTTGGGAAGCGTGAGTGGTTGAAGTCCAGAGGGACTTTTCCTGGGCAGAGTCCCCAGTGCAGTTGCACATGGGTCCTTTATTAGAATGCTTCAGGGTAAGTGTGTGCAAGGGGCACTGAGAGATAAGGCCAGAGGGATATGTAGGGATTCTCGAGCCACCCAAAGGCGCTCAAGCCCCGTCTGGGCAGGAAGGAAGTGTTCGGGCAGGGCATGCGATAGACAACCCGCTCACCTTGACCTGTTCCCATGGCCAGCTTTAAAACTTTTGTTTTGTTTGAGACAGGGTCTCAGTATGTAATTCAGGCTGCCCTTAAATTCACTATGTAGTCTAGGCTGGTCTTGAACTCACAGTGATCCTCCTGCCTCAGCCCCCTAAGTGCTGCAGTTACAGATATGTACCACAATGTCCAGCATGGGAAAAGCAAATTTCAAAAACCCATAATATAGTCCTTAGAAAATATAGCAGTGTGTGACCTTGTAATGGGGTAAAGATTCAAGTCAAATTCCAACATGTCTGTTATGGTTGATACATTGTGTCAACTTGGGAAGTCTAGAGGGTTAGCAGAGTGACTCAAGAGGAAGCCAGGGTGCTTACTTTGTATACATCCTAAGCCTGTGGAAGAGCAGGGCATGGAGACTGTGTGAGAGCTACACACCCCCTGGGTGGGGGTAGGCTGTTTACAAGGTAAGGGAGAAAAAGAGGCTGCTTGCAGCCATTCCTCCCTTTTGCTGATTGTTTTTGCTGTGCTCTGCTGCCATGAACGTTTGCCCTCTGCTATGTGCCACTCTGCCTCTGAGCCAGCCAAGTATGGACTGAAACCACAAACTGTGAGCTAAATAAACCTTTCCTTCCTTCCTTAACTTTGGGTGTTGGGTATTTTTTTTTTTTTTTTTTTTGCGGTACTGGGGATCGAACTCAGGACCCTGCGCTTGCTAGGCAAGCGCTTATTCCACTGAGCTATATCCCCAGCCCCTGGTGTTGGGTATTTTGTCTCAGCAACGAGAGAAAATTAACCAAGACAATGTCTTTGGGAGCACTTTGAACAAGAATAATTGCAACATTATTTCTTAAACATTTTAATCTTGGCCTATTAGGGATGATTGTTCTTTCAGTGTTGGGGACTGAACCAGGGCCTTGTGCTTACTAAGCAAATGCTCTGCCATGGAGCTACATCCCCCACGCAGGATGATTCCTTTTTTAATTGTGGTGAAATCGACATAACAGAATCCACATGGTGCATTCCTGGTCAGAGAGCAGTCATCATCCCGGTGAGACAACGCAGGCGCTCTGTGAAGCCTTCGGTGACCACACAGGGTCTCCTGCCCCCTCCTGCCTCTTCTGTTCTAGAGAAGTCAGACAAAGGAACAGGAGGATTTTATCTTGTGCTATGAAATTCATGAAGACAGTTCCCAGGGAGGCCCCCTGGGGGAGAGGGAATGGAGGTGGATCAGGAACCCCCCTGAGATCAGATGCCCAGGGAGTAGCTTGTTTGGGAGATCCGGGCTCGCGAGCTGAGTCCCTAAAACAGGAGAACCCTAATGGGTTTGCAGAGGCCGGGGTGGACAGTGTGTGGGCAAGGCAGACTGTGGTTTGAGCTGAAGCCTGGTGGGCTGGAGCTAGGTCTCGAGGAGCTTGGAGGGCCACGAGCTTGAATTTGGATTTTATTCTGAATTCCGAATTCTGCATGGGAAACTCACCTCTGGGTGAACCAGCATCTCCAGTTCCCCAGTTTCTTCGGGTCGTCTCCCTGGGCTCTATCTCCTTCCCCCTCCATCTCTGAAGGTCCCGCCATGAGCCCCTCAGAGCCAGGTTCCAGGAGGAACGCAAGGCCTCACCCGGGCTGCGCTCCTCCTGCTCCCCTCTGCGTTTGCCCTCCCTGCCTCCCTCCCGCACAGCCGACTTTCCCGCCTTGCGCCAGCGCCGGCTCTCCCGTAAGACCTGACGGAGTGGTCTTGTCCCTGCCTGCCTTCCGGGGCCTCCGCGGACAGGAGGGCCGAGGGCAGTTCCCTGTGCTCCAGCTCTGCTTGCTCTGACCCTTCCACCGGAAGCCAGCTTTCTCTGCTTTTGTGGTGGGGATTAAGCCTAGGGCCCCCGCGTGCCAAGTGTGTGCCACTAGTGGTCTGTTTCTCTCATTCTCAGTCCCCTTTCTCTGATTCCTGTTTTGTTTTGTTTGTTCTTTTTTTTCTGAGACAGGGTCCTGCTGGGTAGTGCAGGCTGGTCTTGAACTCGCAGTGATCTGCCTGCCTCGGCCTCCAGAGTACTGGGATTACACACGCCCAGCTTGACGCACTGTTTTAAAACTTTAACACAAGAGGACCTGCTCATAAGAACTTCAACACAGAAGTATGAAGTGAACATGAAGGTGTACCTCATGTCTGCCTTCCATGCCTCTTTGGGCCGGTGTGGGACACTAGCACTATTCAGGATTCTTCTGTGTACCCAGGTCTCCGCTGGCAGCCCCCTCCCGTACGTGTGTAACTAGATCACTATCTTGTTTTCTTTTGAGACAGGGTCTGGGCTGGCCTTGAACACACTATGTCATCCGGGCTGGCGTTGAACTTGTGGCAGTCCGCCCGTCTCAGCCTCCCTGGGATTGCCATGTGCCCCTGCACCCAGCGAGGTCCGTACTTTTGTCTTTCTCTTCTCTCACTTTCTCTCTCTGTATCTCTCTCATTCTAATTCTACCTCTTATCAAAATATAGCTTTTTGATAGCTAAAAAAGTGACCTCCATACAAACAAAATATAAGCCGTGTCCATTAATAAGCAAGATGATACCTCTGATGCAAGGGAGGTTCTGAGAGAGGTCATGGAGAGGTCACTGAAAGAATGCTGCGGAGAGACTGATAGGCCACGTACAATACTGGTGAGTCCGGCAAAGCCGGAAACCGCGACCTCTGGAGTTCTTTTGTGTTCCTGGACAGAAATCTGCCAGAGTTAACCTGTAACTTCAGAATCAGCGCCCTAATCAATAGCAAACAGCCAGCTGGGCAGACCTAATCCCCAATGATCTTTGGGTGGGGATGGGTGGGGACCCTGCTGCAGTCCCACATCCACGGACCAGGGATGTGGAGTCATCCTCTTGTCTTTCTGTAACTTTTCTACATGTCTCTCCTGTGCCTGTCTCTTCCGCCCTCTCCCTGCACCTGTGTCTCCCGGTCCTGATGAGCAGATGTCCTTCAGTCACCTTTCCCTGGCGCTTGTCCAGGGGTGGAGGGTGGTCCCACAGCTCTGGGCAAGGGCACAGCTGACTCCGACTCCCTGCCCACTCCTCGCAGAGCTGGGAGGAAATCAAATGGAAATTCCGAGTGTTCCAAGGAGAGAAGCCGAGCGGCGGGCGTGGGACGTGGCAGGGAGAGGGAGGGCCGGGAGGGCCCGGGCTGGGGCAGGCTCTTGGCTTCAGCGGCCTGGGGTGGAGATGATTTCACACCACAAAAATGTCTGAATCAGGAGAATAACCGACTCCCCTGGGCTGGGCTGGGAGGCCGGCAGCTCAGTGGGGGAGGCGAGGAGCTGGAGACTTGGCTGGTGAAGTTCACGGGTGACCGGGTGGGATTCCCCACAGCCCCCAGGGGGTCTCAGAAAGAAGGACTTCTCCCACATTGCAAGTGAAAGGGCAGAGTGCAGCCTTGGAGAGGGAGCGGGACAGACAGACAGACGAGATAAGAAGAGCCTCCTCAGACGCTGCCAACCAGTGCGAACTCTGAGTGAAGAATCCTGGGGAAGAAAAGGGAGAGAAGTAAACCCGAGTCTCAACATGGGAGGCCTCTGTGGTACGTGGCCGAGTCATCTTTAAGCATTTTTTTCGGAGACCAGGTCTCGATCTGTAGCCCAGGTTGGCCTTGAACTCACCATGTAGCCCAGATTGGCCTCAAACGGGCAGTAATCCTCCTGCCTCTGCCTCTCAAGCATTTTATTAACTGTAGACCCCTCCTTTATAATTAAACCAGCCAGATAGCTACCTCTAAGGCAGCAAAAGGAAGGGGGAGTCTGGGCTTACCGCTTGAGCCCACAGCAATCCTCCTGCCTGGCTTCCAAAGCTCTTTTTTAAGAACTTTGGAAAGACAGAAGGAAGAAGAGAAGAGAGTGGCACCCGCCTGTAATCCCAATACGCAGGAGACTGAGGCAGGAGGATCACTGTGAATTTAAGATCAGCCTGAACTACATAGTGAGAACCTGTTTTAGAGTGAGGGAGAAAGACAGAGGAAAAACAAAAGGAAACAAAAAGGCTGAATCACTGCACAAAGTTTTCAAACCGAAGAGCTTAGATGTTGGTTTTTCTCCCCGAGGAATGTGAAAGGGGACCCGAGGAATGTGAAAGGGGATATTTCGTTCTCTTTAAAAAAGAAGACTCTCCTTTTCCCGGAACTGCCTGGGCTGTGTGCATGCACATAACGGCACCTGGAGCTTAAGCAGCTGCATGTTGTTATCAAAGACAAGGCAAATTCTTAGTGCAGAAGTCCAGGAATGTATTTCACACAGCCAGCCAAGAACACTTTAGGTCCAAACAAAGCAAAACCAGTTCCCATTAATCCTAAAAAAGATTAGGATTAATGTGAATAATGAAAAAGTCCGAAGAGTAAATGACACTTTCGTAAACACTCAGAAGGAGCTTGCACACTTTCCCCAAAGGTTCACCAGGAACCTCTGCAGAAAGACCTGCTTCATCAGTAGCCTCATGAAGGTGAACCAGGTCAAGTGGACAGAGCTACAAGATTAATGGCTTAGTTGTAATACACTGGAGATGTAGCAAATTACCCCAAAATTCAATAAGTATTTTATATAAAAAGAGGAGGAGGAGAACATGGAGAACAAGGAGGAGAAGCAGAATCTAGGCCTAAACTGGGCCAACAGAGTTCTCCTGAAGTTGGGTTTTGTTTGGAGTAGAGACTGTTGGGCGTGAAGCTAAAAGCCTCCACGCTTCAGCTTGTCCGAGGCTGTCCTCTCCTGGTGTATCTCCAGAGGGGCTGCCCATCTCTCCTGTCCGTCTGTACCCAAAGATACTGCATCTGCCCCTGCATCCTCCATGTCTTCTCTGGGGAGATGCCCGGCTGGGAGATAGAGCCCCTTGCTCCCGCTTCCTTGGGGAAGGCAGGACCACAGGCTTCCTGCCCAGAGTGACCAACTTTGAGCTTGGGGGGAGCTGGGTCAGATGTCTTCTTCCTCCTTCTTCTTTTCTTTCTTTCATTTTTTGTGATCCTGGGGATTGAACTCGGGGCCTTGTGCATGCAAGGCCAGCACTTGCCACGGAGCTGCATCCGCAGCCCCCAAGCTCTTTCTCGTCCCCAGGAACCCTTACCCTCCTCCTCTGTGGCCAGGGTAGTTTGGGACAGTCCGTCGTGTCTTTGAACAGATCACTCCTTCTTTCTAGGGCTCGTTTTTTTTGAATGGAAAGCCAGTGACCTCAAAATACATTAGTGCGTTTCAAAGATTTTTAAGGAACAAAATCATTTTTGGATATGAAATCTTAGGCAAAAGCTCCATATGTTAAACAGATCATGGTGCTTGCTGTTGTTTGAAGGAGGGTGGGGAGCTGGGAACGGGACCTGTCCTCTTGTTCCCTTTGTCCCTTGAGGTTACAGCTGCTCGGGAGCCACTTCCATGGGAACTCTTGGAGGCTCAGGGCTCAGGACGGGCACAGAGGCCAGCAGTGGGGAGAGGGACAAGAGGACAGTGCCAGATCCACGTCCGCAAAAGACAGGGGAGCCAGCGGTGCCTCAGAAAGTAGGGAGAAAAGGGGATGTGGCTGAAGTGGGCGTACGCCTGAGCTGCCTTCCCCCATCTTCCTCCTCCACATCTGTCACTGGCCCTGAGAGGATGGAGGGACGGACGGTGTCTCCAGGCTGCCCTGAGGGTCGGCTGAGTCACAGCTTGGCCGCCACGTCCCTGCGCTGGCAGGCCCTCATTACTCCTGGCTTCCCAGCTGCTGGAACAGAAGAGAGGCTTGGTTTGCCGGCCACGTCAGGGAACATGTAAGGGCTGCCACGTTGTTAGGGCTGGGCTCTTGGGCCTTCCTCCTTCCTTTGGAAAAGATTTCCAGGCCTGTGGGGTTTCAGAAGAAAATTGGTGCCTACGTGTGAATGTTCCCTGAACTTGCACCAACAACTTCAATATTACAGACCTGGGGCTTGGGGAGTCAGAACCAATCCACCGATGAGCCCTTTGCCCTGCCCAGGGCAGCGGGGAGGCAGCCGAGGCCAGAGGGAGCCCTACACGGGCAGTCATGGGTACAGGGCCTGGAAACAGGCTGTGAAACCAATAATGTAAACCCTAAAAAAAAAATCTTAACCTTTAGAGAATGCTTGTCCACATCATCGACTGATTTTTTTTTTTTAATCTTTTTGAGACAGAGTCTTGCTATGCAGTTCAGGCTGGCCTTGAGCTCACTTTGTAGCCCAGGCTGGTCTCGAATTCACAACAGATCCTCCTGCCTCAACCTCGCGGGTGCTGGGATTACCGGTGTACGCCACCACACCCGATCTGCTGATGGTATTTTCTTAGTATGATTTAATAGAAAGAACTGTTAATAGGCCAAAGAATTAGCCTGAGTCAAGTCTCAAGGCCACTGTTTACTGGCTCTGGGACCCAGGACAGGTCATCCCGCCTTCCTGAATCTCAGTTTCCTCTTTCAAACAAGGGCACAGGAGTAAACAAATGTTTCCCAAAGTGTTGGTCCAAGCCGAGCTTGATGGCGCACACCTGTAATCCCAGCTCTCGGGGGGGGGGGGGGGGCCCGGCGCTAAGGCAGGAGGATCATTGTGAGTTCGAGACCAGCCTGGGCTACAAAGTGAGCTCAAGGCCAGCCTGAACTGCATAGGGAGACCCTGCATCAAAGAGACAAAACAACAACAAAAATCCCAAAGTGTTGGTCCACAAATCACAAGTGCTGTGGGACTGTGTCCCCCAGAGGGACATGGAACACAACTTTGAGGAATGCGTTCAGGAACTCATGAGAAACGGGGCTCTGGGGTGGTTGAACAGCTCCAGGGGTCTCTTTCTGCAGAGCCTCTGAGAGCTGTGGACATTAATGGGCCTCAGGGATCTCCACCAGGAAGGCGGGAAATGCCTCATTTCTCTTAACTCACTTTGAACCTAGTGTCCCCCTTCCAGATGATGTTATAAGATTAATATTTCGTGGGATGCACGTCGAATTAGAAGACCTAATCACGAGGTGAACGTTTCTGGAGTGCTTGAGGCAGGAAAACAGGGACAAAAGCATGGCGCATATTACTTCATTTGACCCTCACCAAATGTCAGATCCTTGTAACTGCATGCCGAGAAAGCCAAGGCTGGAGCTTAAATAGCAGGCCCCAGGTTTTCTCAGGTTAAATAATTTGTACCAGGCTTCGAGTTCAGAGATCTGACTCCAAAGCTAGGCCTCTTAACCTTTATTTTATTTTATTTTTCTCCTTCTTTTGGTCTCTGTAGTCCAGGCTAGCCTCAAACTCAAGATCCTCCTGCCTTGGCCTCTTGAGTGCTGGGATTACAGGTGTGCACCACCACATCTGACCTCTTCCACTTCTTGACTAGCTAAGATCCACGTTCACTTGAATCTTACACTTACTTTGAACCAGGAAGGGCCACATGTGATTATCACACTCCCTTCATGGATAAGGAACCCAGGTGGGGACAGGAAAGGTGAACTGCCCTGGCTCTAGCCAGGATTGTGGGACACAGGTTCTACTCAGGGCACAGCCCAGATCAAGTTCTACGGACACTTCTGCTTGGCTTGTGTCAGAGGGAAAAGGTGCAGCAGACACCTCGCTAACCTCCTGTCCCCTCAGTGGAGGGGTCTGTGAGGCGGAGGTGGCCCGGCAAACTCTCCAAGGAGCCCTGGGTAGAGGCAGCTGGTGTTGCTTGGTCTTGGACCGATTGGACTTTGGACGTCTAACTTCAGCCCCGCCATGGGCAGCTGTGTGACCTTGGGTAAGTCCTCCTGCTGCTCTGGCCCAGGCTATTCCTGAGGTTTCTGTTTCAAATGCTAAATGAATTGTGCCACTCAGCGAGATGAGGAGGATAAACGTCCTTTGCGAGCTGCAAAGAGGGCAAAAACCTCCAGCTACGCAGTGGGAGTGTGTCGAGTACGAGGGAGCCAAAGTCACATTTCATCCTCCTTGCCCTGGTCAGCGGCCACTCTGCCTGGGGACCAAGGACGACACGACAATGGGATCTTTGTGCCCTCCACGCCAATGGGAGGGCCTGCCAGGGAAGGATACAGTAACAGGGCACTGGCTGAGCCAGACTCGCTGTGCCCAGTCCTTCCTAACTTGGCAGCCCTGACTCTGCGCCAGACGCACAAAGGTGCATTTGAGCATTTGGACACACAATCCTCCGCCCGGCCTCTCGAGGCTTAGAGCAGATGGAGGGGGCCTGGAACATTGGGCTCTGGAAACCTCCACTTCCCCAGGCATCCAAGGACAGTGCGGATCAGATAGAGGCCTTGAGAGAACAGGATGGAGGCTGTCTGCGCTTGTGGGGTGCATGGGTTTGGGACAAATGGGGGAGGGAACAGCCTGAGCCAGCACATAGGAAGCAGAGGTGTGTTGAGGTACTTGTGTGGACTCCTCACTTACCACTGGGAGACCCTGGAGAAGCTATTTAGTTCTCTGCTCTTTCCTTCTTCATTTTAAAATAAGAGTGATCAGCTGGGCATGGCGGTGTGTGTCTGTAATCCCAGCACGAGGGGGGCTGAGGCAGGAGGACCAGCAAGAGTTTGAGGCCAGCCTGGGCTACATAGAGAGGTCAAAGCAAGTCTAACTACACGGTGAGACCCTGCCTCTGAAAATAAAAAATAAATAAGAATGATCGTGGTATCTATCTATGGTGGACAAATAACATCCCCTGTAGGGGCCAGGGGCTGGGGATATAGCTCAGTGGCACAAGCGTCTGCCTAGCATGTGCAAGGTCCTGAGTTGGATTCCTGGTACCAAAGGAAAAAAATCCCCTCTCAAGATGTCCATGTCCTATTCCCCCGAACATATCACTATGCTTCCCTGCATGGCTGAGAGGACGTTGCAGATAAGTCAAAGGGTTTAGAGATGTAAAGTCATCCTAGATTATCCAGATGGGTCCAGTGCGATCTCAAAAATCCTTATGAAATGGAAGCAGTCAGTCAAAGCCAGAAAAAAGGTGTGAAAACAGAAACGGGCTGGGATGATATGCTTAGAAGATGGGCAAAGGGCCACACACCAAGGAATGCAGGTGGTCCCTAGAAACTGCAAAAGCCAAGAAAAAACAAAAACCAGAAAAACTAGCCAGGCACAGTGGCACGTGCCTGTAATCCCAGCATCTTGGAAAGCTGAGACTGGAGAATTGCAAATTTGGGCCCAGTGTGGATAACCTGTCTCAAAATAAAAAATAAAAAAGGGCTGTGCAGGAGGCAGAGACAGGAAGACTGCTGATGCCAACCTGCCACATAGTGAGTTTAAGACCAGGCTGAACTACATAGTGAGACCCTGTCTCAAAAAACAAACAAACAAACAAACAAACAAACAAGTAAATGAATGGCTGGGGATGTAGCTCAGGGCAAGGCCCTATTCAGTCCTTAGTACCAACCCCCTACACCAAACCAAAACCAACAAGCAAACAAAAAACCAGGAAAACAAATTTGCTCCAAACTTCCAGAGGGAATACAGCCATCTGATACCTTGATTTTATGCCTTCTGACTTTCAAAACTATAAGACAACAAGAGTGTCTGTAGTAATTTATTACGATAATAACAGGAAAGCAGTGTGCCACCTGCATGTTGTGTTGAAGATGAAATGAGTGTACGCACAGGGCGTTTTCCCAGCATCCGTGCCTTGAAGTTGGATATTATTGTCTCTCTTTTTTTTTTTTTTACTTTAGTCATAACTGCTCCAGTGAGACCTGGCCCTTTTCAAATCTTTAAATTCTCACATGTGAAATGTATTATTATTATTGTTGTTGTTGTTGCTATTATTATCAGAAAGAGTGGCTTGGGAGCTCAAGCCCAGAAGCAGAACCACTGAGATCTCGCACGTTTCCGGTGCACGGCTGTCGGGGTTATTTCTTGGCTTTTCGCTCAGCTGCTTTTTCCCTGGTGAAGCAAATCTACAGAGCCTCCTTCATCTATTTCCAGAGTCCAGACCGCGCATTCCTGTCCGGGTCTTGCTGTCCTTACACAGGAACCCTGGTTGTCCACCTGGTCCTGGCCCTAGTCCAGCTCCTGGAGCTGTGACCTCAGGCGGGCCAGGCAACAGGGGTCAGAGTCACTGATCAGAGAGACAAGAGGTTCTTAGAGGGCTTGAGGATCCAGCTGGGCGCCGGAGCCCAGGAGACCTGGCTTTGAGCCCCGGTTCTGCCCAGCGAGTGAGGCCTGTTTCCCACATCTGCACTGTAGGTTCTAACCCCGACCTGAGCTCTTCACAGGACTGCTGCGACAATTGCTGAGCTGGCAGAGGAGGAAATATTTGGCATGACTAAAGGATGAGAGGAGGGACAGGCGGAAGGGGGAATCTCGACCCTGAGACTTTCTGCTTTTATTCTTTGGCAGTGCTGCAGATGGACTCCAGGGCCTCACGAGTGGTAGGTGAACTCTCTGCCCAGCAGCCCAAGGGGCTAGGGGCATAGCTAGTTTGTCTGCCTCTACTTCTGGAATGAAAAGAGCAGAAAGACAGAGGCTCTGCTCTTAACGCTGTGTCCCGGGCCTGATTCGAGGCGCACACAGGTGGGCAGAACGGGTGGACGAGGTGACTGATGCTTGGGAGGCGTGGGAGCCGGGCTGTCCTCCTGCACAAGCCAGCTTTCCCAAGGCAGGGCCCTGCTGGGGCACCCCTGTGTCCTGAGCCTGTGGTAGGGTGGTGGTCAGCGGGTAGTGCCCGGAAGAGACAGCTAGGGTGGCTGGAAGGGGTGTTGGACAGGCAGCAGGGACCCCAAGGTACTGACTCCTCATGTTGTGGGGTGAAAAGCAGATGTGTCTAGTGTTGGATCAGCAACACATTTCACTAAGGAGAGGCTGCCGAGGGGCCGTGTGGGGCGGCAGTGAGTGCTGAAGGGGACCACACATCCCATGCACCCAGAACACGACAAGCCAGAGAAGGGAGCCCTTCAAGCTCCTGGGAGCCACAGGGGTTAACAGAAATGCCTGTCCCCAGGATTTGCTATGATACAGTTCATCAGGATCTGCTGTGGGTTTTTCATTTCTGTCAACTAGTAGAATTAGACATCAAATGATACAGGGTAGGAGGATTTATCCTGGTGACCTTTCTATGCTGGTTTTATTGTAAGTATAATTGTGCAAGCAAAAAATCCAGGAAAGCATGGCCAGAGAAGGAACTAAAAATAAGATTCTACATGAACGTACCACCTCGATCTGGAAGCAAACAAACCAATAGCAATAGCAACCACTAAGCAACCCTGAGCATAGATAAACCCCAACCACTCCCTGCAGTCGGCTGAGCAGAGTTGAGAACCGCAGCATAAATATTCTGGGTACAATAAGAAAGCTCCTGATCAAAGTGTGTAAACTGTTGAAGGGGAAAGAGATGTCGTGGTCTGAGGTTCACAGACAGCAGAGCTAGAGGAGAATTCAAGAGAAGATAGAATATAGTGATCAAACACTGAAGCTCTGGTGATTCTTGTAGCTGGGCTTTTTTGTTTTTTGTTTTTGTCGGTGGATATTGAACCCAGAGCCTCTCACTTGCTAGGCAAGCGGTCTGTCCTGAGCAATAGCCCCAGCACGTTATACTATTTTCATTTCTGAGACAAGGTCTCAGTAAATTGCCCAGGCTGGCCTTGAACTTGCAACCCTGAGTCCCTCTTCACAGTGGCTGGGATTATAAAACTGGATTTGTAAAAATTTAATTTTTATTAGTACATGATGGCAGTATATAGTGAGTAGTTTGTTCTGGGGAGTTGCTAGATGTACATAACTCATTCAAACCTGGGTTTGAACCCCTGGTTTGCCTTTTGCATGGGCAAATTATCGACCTGAACTTTATTTCCACATGTATAAAATAGGGGACAGAATAATCTCTGCTTCCTAAGGGTTAGTCAGCAGCTCTGTGCCAGGAGCTTAGCTCAGTGCTTGGTGTAAAGCATGTGTTTACCAAACGCTGGCTGTCGGTAGTACTGTGCACGTGTCCAATCTGTTTTGGTGATGGAAATCAGTCAGGGGTGGGGACGAGTGCAGAGTCCCTCCGTGACTCGACGCCAGGCGGGGGCAGCAGCCAGGTCTCCGACACCTAGCCCCGGATGCTTCTTGCCCTTCCTGTAAGGCCTGGATGGTGGAAGGAGGACCAGCCTTAGTCCCATGCTCTTCAGTCTAGGGCAGAGTCAGCCTTGCCACAGGGGCTCTTGCTTCCCGGCACACTCTTGTGTTAGACACAAAAGCGTCCAAGTTTCTTCTCTAAGGAATTCTGGTTCAGGTGTCCCCTTCGGGGCTTGAGAATGGCCTCCCAAAGGCATTTCTGCCCCAGAGCTTCCATCCAGCCCCATCCAGCCTCCCAATTCCTGAACCAAAGGCCACCTGGAAGCCTGGCCAAGGACTGAGAATTTTTCCTTTGGCTCATCCTCAACAAGATCACATCATGTTAGTTTGCGAAGAAAAACACAAAGCTTCAGTTCATTTTAGTCCACACAGTACCTGGAAGCCATAGCAACAAATCCTATGCAAATACACATCTATCCATGAACAGCAAAAACGGGTATCCGGAAAGCCCACCAGCACCCGCATCCGTCCACTGAGAGCTCTGGGTCCGAGGCAAAGAAAAGGACTCATGGGTAGGTTTGAGGGTCTCTCGATGCCCGTGCTAGGCGTTATTCTAGACTAGAATTCTACAAAGAGAAAAATCCCTCTCTTATCTGATGAGCAGTCTGAAGTCCATTCGTTTATTGAAAAAAAGAAGAGGCTGATAGTCAACAGTGCCGGGCAATGTTCAACACAACCAGAACATGGCAGCGGGAAAGATGGGCGAGGCTTCCGTCGAGTCGGGGAGACGGGCGGCTGCTGGTGGTGACCGCACCAGAAGGAAATGAGGCAGCGGCGGGGGATGAGCCCTGCCGGTGAGAGAGGCAGGGAGGTGCTCAAGGGGTTCTTTCTGAGGAGGTCACATTAGAACAGAGCCCTGAAGGACAACAGGAAAGTCAGAAAGTAAAGTATCTCTGGCAGGAGTAAGGGCAAGTGCAGAGCCCTGGGGCCGGAGAGCTTCGGAGAGGCTGAGGCGTTCGGAGGAAGCTGGTGCGTGGGAGCAGAGTGGGAGGAGAGAGATGGCAAGGCAGGCAAGGCACAGTGCGCAGAAGTTCATCTTGCGGGTGCTCTCCTCCTCCTCCTCTCTCCTCATCATTCACACCCCATCTATGCTCAAGTTCTGCCTCTTTTTCTGAAGTTTTGGCTTTTTGAGACAGGATCTTGCTATGTAGTTTAGGCTGGCCCTGAACTTACTATGTAACCTCCAATTTGTAGCAGTCCTTCTGCCTCAGCTTCCTGAGTGCTGGGATTATAAGTGTGCTCCACCAGGCCCGGTCAAGGTCTACCTCTTCTAAGACGCCTCCCCCAATTTGAGTCCCAAAGAGAAGGCTTCAAGTCTGTATCTTTCTCATGCATGTGGTTGTATGCCTAAGGCAGGTCCTATCAGCAAGATCCAAAGTTCCTTAAGGACAAGGACGCAGCATTAATCCTTGTACCTCCCAAAGGGGTAGGCATGCAGTAGATGGTAAATTGAGACCTGCTGCACTGAGGAGCTCCTGTCCCATAAGAATAAATCAGGCTGGGCATGATGGCACACACTTGTAATCCCAGCTCTTTGGTGGCTGAGGAAGGAGAAACTCAAGTTTGAGACCAGCTTGGGCTACATAATGAGTTCAAGACTGGCCTGGATCATATAGTGAGAGCTTGTCTCAAAAACAAAACAGGGGCTGGAAATAGCTCAGCAGCACAGTGCCTGCCTGGCAAACGCAAGGCCCTGAGTTCAATTCCTGGTTCCCAAAACAAGGATGAACCTAATTCAAATGTAGAGTCGGCTTCTTTAGCATCATGTTTGGTGAGTCATCTTAGGCAAGCAACTGACCCTCCGTGAACAAAAACAGCTTAATAATCAAACTTATGTCAGGGGCTTGCTATGAAGATTAGAGTCCTGTAAACCTTGGGCGACATTGCTGCTATGATTATCAGTCACCTTATCTGGAAGTTTAATCCCTTCTGTGCTTAACTGGAGTTCGAGAAGATGTTTTAGGACCATCTCTCACTTCACCAAGGATGAGGTCACTAGTGGCAGCTGGTTTTGTCTGTGCAAAGTCCCAGCCTTGTGTCTGTCACACACACACTCTCCTCCATTGCTGCAGCCTGCTTAGCATTGCCCAAAGTTAGGGAGGACCCTGCTAAGGATTCCTGGGGGGCCCTGGGGGAATCCATGTCTGCTCCAGGGCCCGTGAACGTGGAGGAGAAGGCTGTGCTGGCAATTCCTGCAGCCTTTCCAGCCCCAGCACTTGCCCGGTGAGTCTGTTCAGGCAGCAGGCCAGGCAGGAGGCCTTGGGGTGTCTGGTCAGGACAGCCCACCACAGGGAGAGGAAGAAAGAAAGGAGACAGAGATAGCTTTGGCTCTGAGGAGAGGAGGAGGCAGGCCAGGGGAAGGAGGAGACAGGGGAGGAGGAGGAGGAGGGACTGCAGCGGAGGGGGGGACAGACCCAGCCCAGAGCTCTGACTGGCTTCCTGCTGCCTGTCTCTAAGCCCCTTCACATTCCTGCGCACCGCCAGACCGCCCGGACGCACCCTGCCACTGCCTGCCTCTGAGGTAGGTGCCACGGCCGCCTGGCCAGTCCCTTCCGGAGCCTCACCAGCCCCGACAGCTGAACGCATCTCCGAGAGGCAGGGGAGCTCTCCTGGGGATGCTCACCTCCTCCACTCAGGTGCCCTTGCTTAAATTACGGATGCGGTCTCTGACCGGCCCGCCTATCCGACGCCTGTTGCTTTTCAGGAGGCGGACTCACAGTGGAACCCCTTTTAGGTCTACAAGAAATAATCGCACTAAGTGTTCCAGAGATCTCCCCCTCTTCTCTTTGTCTGTCTGTCTGTCTGTCTGTCTCTCTCTCTCTGTCTCTCCCTCTCCTCTTTGCCCCCTGTGGGAATGTGACCATCTCCTCATTTCCTGGAAAGCTGATCCTGTCACAGCTGCACCACAGACTGGCCCCTGGCTGGCAGCCGGAGGTGTCATGTGCCATATTCTGGGAGAACAGACCTTCTAGACTTGGTTCTGAGGCAGGGGCACTGTTTTCTAAAAAGAGACTTTGCATACATGATGATCTCTGAAAGGCAAGGGTGAGGCTTTTCCCTCATTCCCCTCATGCCTTCCTGCTTCTCCACCCTGGCATTGGGCAGCCTGAAGTAGCACTAGGCTCCTGGGCTTGGGGAGCGCCCCCCCCAGTAAACACAGGAACTCTCCTGCCTTTACTGAGTCTGGGTCTGAGCAGCCCCCACACTAGACTCTTCTGACCCAGCACAGGCTGGGCGTGGGGTGTACAGAGAGGGGTGGGGAAGGTAAGACAGAGTTTGTGCTGGGCACCGAGGGCGCCCTTCCACACCTTGTTTTGAGAAGTACAGACTGCACAGGAGTAGGTCCAGGCCATTGGGTGTTAGGTTGGGGTTCGCCCTCTCCATGCACCCTCTTCCCTGGCCCTTCTCACCCTGCTAGTTGTGGACTGGACTTCTGTGTCCTGAAGGATACTCAGGGAAAGGGGTGCTGGGTTGGGTCTCCCCAAAAGGGAAGAGGGAACCGAGGCATGCACATTCTTCCGGAAGGGCCCTTCTTTGCATAAGAGACTACACTTTGAGCAGTAGTCCTCCGGGGATACATTCCTGCACCCCTCAGCACCGGTGCTACAGTGAGGAGCAGGCCTCAAGCGGGAGGGCAGGCTGTCTGAGGAGTGATCTTAGCTGAGTGACTCCTTGGATTTGGTTTCTCCATCTGTAAAGTAAGAGGATTGGCCTTGGGGTACCCGGGGTCCGCTCAGACTGTTTCAAGGAAAGTCTCTTAACTAAGTCCACAGATGGCCTTTAAGTGGGCTTCAAGGTGTCTGCAGGTTCCTTCAAATTGTGTGCACCATGAAAAGACAGACAGACAGAAGAGAGAGGTGTGCGCTGCCTTCAGGCTTAAGATATTTCCAGAGGGATGCCTCTGCCCCAGAACGGCCAGGGGGCGCGCTGCGGGGCTCGGAGCGGGGGATGGGAGACAGATCTGTATTTGCGGAATGAAAAATGTCAGGATGGGAGTGGCTGGGGAGAGAGGCGACCAGCCGCCTCAGCTGCCACATCGACAAAGCCCAGCGCGGGGGAGGGGGTGAAGGAGGCCTTGGAGAAGGGATCAGCTTCGGAAACTTTCTCCAAGTCCCGCCCACCAGGGCTCTTCCCAGCTGTGACTCACTCTGCCAGGAATGCGAGTTGCCACGGTAACCTCTTTTTCAGGGCCCCTGCCTGCTGATGAGCAGGGGACACAGAACAGTGAGAAAATCAGGCACAACCTGAATGTCCCCCATGTGCCCCCAAATACAACCACAGCCACGCTTTCCAGGCCCTGTCTTTCTGATCCCAAGGAAGCCCAGGACAGTGATAAGCTCCCCGAAGTGGGAGTTGGAAGATGTCAGCTTTTGTTCTGACTGCTAGGACTGTGCAGTCTGACCTTGAACTAATTGCTCTCCTTTCTGAGCCCCAGTTTCGAGGTCTGGTAAAGAGCAGACAAGGAGGCCCCTCAAGCCAGGGCATGGAAGGTCTAGGATGATGCACTGCAAACCACTTTCTAAGCCCTAGTGCTTCTTTCTGAGGTGATGGGTTTTAGAACGAATCGATTTACGGTGTCCAAAGAGCTGGTAAAATCATTGTTTTTTTTCCCTCTGCTAGCTGCATCAGCGTGTGTGTGTGTGTGTGTGTGTGTGTGTGTTGTATAAAACTGCCCATTATTAAAAGCACAAACAAGCATGTTTCTTAAACATTATATCATGAGTTTTTTGTTTTTTTTTTTTGAGACAGGGTCTCCCTCTGTAGTTTAGGTTGGCCTTGAACTAACTATGTAGCCAAACCTGGCCCTGAGCTCAAGGCGCTCCTCCATCCTCAGCCTCTGCAGTGCTGGGATTATAGGCGGGTATCACCATGCCTGGTTTAAACTCATTTTGATTTGGGGAATTTCTTGTGCGTTTTTCCCCTTAGAAGTCTGGCTACAGGTATAAAAGGAGCGATTCTTAACTCAGAGTGGGTGACCTGGGGAGAGACGCTGGGCTCCTCTGGGCTGTTTCCCCATCTGTTACATGGGAGATCTAAGCGCGTGGTCTCCAGAGACCCTTCCAGCCCCATGGGCCTCTGACCCTGAACCCTGGCGGCGGCTCTCCGTGAAAGGAACGGCCTCCACCTCTTGTCCGCAACCTCTTTTCCTGTCTGCGGCCAAAGGAAATAAGGCAGGAGAGGCCTAGCTCCAGACTTGCCCGTTTACCATGCTGCGATCTGTATTCAGCTGTGCAGATGCCTCAGCCTGCAGGACAGCTGCAGCTTGCTCTTCACCGCAGCAACTTTCTTCTAGAAACAAGTTATAAATAAAGAAGATAACGGAGGGCAGGAGAGCATGTGGCTCTGTGGTCCGTTGGGTGGATCTGTGAGGATGCAGGGACACACGGGGGCAGCCACAAACCCAGGGACGCAGGGGAGAAACCTCGATGTTCCCAATCAGCAGCCACCAGCACAGCTAAAAATAAACGCATCCGAAGGTGAGCAGACCCGCAGTCCCACCCTGTCCCCGGACACACAGACACATTCTCCACGCACAGCTTCGTGAGGATGAAAACTTTAACCCTCATTTCTCACCGGCCCACGCAAACAGATGCTGAGTCAGGGGACAGGGACCGTACACAGACACCATCGGGTGTGCAAGCACACACACACACACACACACACACACACACACACACAGTAACGATCATGACACAGACACAGCTGTGTAACACACACAGACCACCTGATACCCCGTATTTCAGAGACAGAGAAACTGAAACTCAGGACGGGAAAAGGACTCACTGGAAGTCACCCACAAGCTGGTGACTGAGCCCCACCTCCAGGGGGAGCCCTCCAGATGTGTGTCTCCCCCACCCTTGGTTGGGGAACAGCTCACGCACCGTGGTCTAGCGGGCGCAGTTTCTGTGGATAATAAGTGAGCAGCAGCTCGTCCTCACCCCTTTGCAGGCCTCAGGGATCCGTCCCAGCCCACAAGGCAGTGTCATTAGGCCCCAAGGCCCAACAAAAGTGGCTGGTAAGTGGCTGCTCGTTTGGCCACCGGCCCCCTCCCTGACATCTGTCTCACAAGGACAGAAGACGAGAGCTGAGCTCCCTGCCAACCCTGGGCATTAGCGAGGCAACCTCTTCTTCCAACACTGATCCTGGGTCTTTCCCTCCCTCCCACCCTCACCTGGGAAGCCAGGGCCAGCTGAGCTGCATAAGGCCAGGGCCAGCAAGTAGTGACTTAAAGGAATCATTTAGGAAAAGAGCCTCCTTCTTCGACCGGGGATGTCCTCCTCGGTTTAGCAGCTCTGCCCTCACCAGTCAAGCCACAGGCCTTGATATCGCTGGGAAAACAGGAGCAGAGACGGCGGCTCTCTCCAGAGCTGAGTCTGCTCAGGAACTTGGTGTTAACCCCTCTTATTTGGGGATCTATCTGGGCCGCTGTGTGCCAGGCAGAGCATCAGGATCCAGACTTACCAAAAGACAAGAAGAAAGCAAGGCAACACCTAGAGACCTCTGGACATCTGGAAGTTTGGTTCAGAGCCAGCCTTCTGTATAACCTGGAGTGAGCTGTTTTCCTCCCTGAGCCTCAAGTTCTCTAAAATAACAGACACGGCAAAGACCTTTCCCGTAACCTGGCAGTGCCAATTCACTGGGAGTTGGCAGAGGAACTGTGTGGAGGACTATGATGCCTGTCCAGGCTTTGGGGTCATGTGACAGACTGGTGTCCGCCACATGCACAAAGCAGGAAGGAGGAGGCATATGTGCCACTCTGGGATCTCCCAGGAGTTGTCCCAAGGAACAACCTGGACTCTATTATTTCTTTTTCCCTCCATTTGTGGTCACCCTAGGGGGCGCCAAGGAGGACTCTGCAGCTCCACCCAGCTCCGAATTAGCCTCAGTGAAACGTGGCAATTTAGGAGAATTTATGGCATCTCAGCCAGCCTCAAACTCAGGAGCTGCCTCAGCACTGGCCCCAGAACCTCTCCAATCCTAGGCTTTTGGTCCCTGAAGCTTCCCTTAGCACTCTCCCTCCCAACAGAAATACAGTACTAGAAGTGAAACCAGGGAGTCAAGGCAGCTTCTTAGCGAGTTGACTCAGTAAATCTGAATTAGTCTGCAATCCCAGCACATAGAAGGCTGAGGCAGGAGGATCATGTGTTCAAGGACAGCCGAGGTGACATAGTGAGTTGAAAGGGCCCTTAGGGACTACCTTCCAACTGCATGTAGGAGAAGCTAGAGATGTCCCAAGGTGCCTTAGGCTGCAAGTATGTAGAACCTCTAAGCCCCAACTCCACTTATTTTGATTTGTTTTTGAGGTGTTTGTTTTGACGCAGGGACTCACTATGCAGCCCAGGCTGGCCTTGGACTCGCAGCAGTCCTCCTTCAGCTTCCTGAGTGCTGGGATCACAGGCATGTGCCACCCACCCCCTCAGCTTTACCTACTTTTGCTTGTTAATTTCAAGTTTATTCAGTGAGCCATTACATTCCCATGTTTAAATAAATGCAGACTGCTGTGCACCGAAATAGTGGGCTTCGTATAGGACTTCACTGAGAGAGAGGATCCCCTGCTCCACATAACTGTGAAGGATGAAACTGCCTCCTCGTTATACAGGCAGCCCAGAGCTGCGGTCCAAAGAGCAGCGAGATCACACTGTGCCTGGAGCAGTCCTGACTGGCTCCCAGGAGTGGGGCTCAGGACCCTTGCCTTCCACAGCATGAGGCCACCTCCAAGGGACTGTGTCTGATCCTGGAGCATGAGCAGGAATGCCAGTGTTGTCACGTGGGCCACCCTGGCTGGACCTGACCTCCGTGAAACCCCCTGCCCACTCACCCTCTGTTCTCCCTGGCTCCTGCCCCGTCTGGCACATGGCTTTCTGCAGGCTTGTTTTCCTCCCTTTGGGATTGTTTACCACAGTGTGTGATCTTTGGAACCTTGTTTCCAAGCCAAACAGTGGGAAGGCGATGCTTGACTTGCATCAGCACCTACTGAGAAGCCAGCCTCGGGCCTGGTTTTTATCACCGCACCCGGGGAGGCTAGGCGGGCCACTGGCCGGACAGGGGCAATATCACCTTTATTCCCCTGCAACACCCCCTTCCCCTGGGCTGCAGGGGGAAAGTGGGGGGTTTTACACTGGATTCTTTTTTTTTTGATACCAGGAATCAAACTCAGGACCTGGTGCTTGCCAGGCAGACGCTGTGCCACTGAGCTGCATCCCTGGCCCTGCACTGGATTCTTAAAGGGGTTGTGCACTCTATGATATTTGGGTTCTAAGATGTTCTCTCTCTATTTTTGATCTTGCTATGCAGTTCAGGTTGGCCTTGAGCTCACTTTATAGCCCAGGCTGGTCTAAAACTCACAGCGATCCTCCTGCCTCAGCCTCCCGAGAGCTGGAATTACAGGCATGCGCCACCACGCCCGGCTAAGATATTCTTCCTAACAGTATGGCTTACCTCTTCACTTGTATTCTCTCCTGTAAATCACCCATGAGCCTTTCGAGGTGGGTTTGTTGTTCTTTCCATTTTACAAATGGAGGAACCGATTGAGGCCCACAGAGGCAACGTTGATTTCTGAAGGTCACACAAAGTGGCAGAGACAGGATTTGAACCCATACATTCTGGCTCCTGGATGCATGAGCTTCCCTTTGTGCTATACCGTCTTTACAACCATCTGTCTACTGTGGTAGCCACTAGCCATTTGTGGCTATTTAGGTTTCAGTGAATTCAAATGAAATGGTTAAAAATGCCATGGTTCTGGCAACATTTCCAGGGTTCAGTAGTCACATGTAGCCAGTAGCCGCCATACTGGACAAAGTAGATGTATTTTCGTTGTTGCAGAAAGTTCCTTTGGATGGCATTGCTCCCTAAACACTTTCCACCCAAACTAGATTTAATGATTGCAACTCAGAGCCTGCGCTTCACTGCTGAGGGTCTATGATTCTGAGTCACATGGTCTCGAATTCCGTGATTCTGAAGCCCCACATCCCCACCCCGTTCTGACATTTAGCGTCTTTTCAGTGTCCAGGGAGAGCCCAAAGGAGGCCCTTCATGTTGTGTGTGCCTGGCTGTACTTTTCCACCCCCACAGTCCTTCCAAAGGGAGAGAAGTGACCTTGGTCTCAGGTCCTGCTGGCAGCCGAGGACGGGTTTTCAGCCGTCTCCAAGCAAATAAAGGCAAAAGGAAAGCACTGGATGTACGGACCGGGAGGCGGTGGGGGCGCAGGCGTCCGCGTGCAGTGACCGCTAAGCCGGAGGAAACGCCCCCCACCCAGGGCATTTCCCTCCAGCACCTGGGACCAGTTCAAGCCAGCTGGGCTCCATCCAGGTGACCACCTGGGAGGGAGCAGACGCCAGGGAAACCGGCACGCTGAGGTGGAGAACACGCTGGTGATGGAGGACAGCCACCAGGGTCCTCACCCAAGCGCAGCCTCTCTCACACGGGGCGCTGGCTGTCAGTCAGCGGGTTCCTTCCTCTCTAGGCCTGGCCTTCTCATCTGTACCGTCGGACCTCCGCGGGGGGCTGAATTACGAAGCCACTCTGAGAAGGATAAATACATGCATTGCCATACAATTCGAGGCACCAAGGAGGGAGTCCTCATTGACATGGATGTACATGCAGGAGGTCGAGAGGGCCCCTAGACATGCTGGGTCTGGGTGTGGTGTGCACAAGACCACAGCTGGCCAGTCCAAGTGCTGGCTTTTGCCCCTAGGCTCTGGCTCATCGGTGTACCCTGCTGTCTCTGTAGGGGGGTCCCAGCCTCTTCAGCCAGGGGTGTTTGGAGAGCATCAGAGAGGTACCTTGTGGCTGCGCAGGAGTGTAGGAGTACAGCCAGCGCCGTCCAGGGTGGCCCAGTGCCTCCCTTCCCGCCCCCCCCCCCCAGCGTCTGAGGGGAAGGGTTCTGAGTCGGTGAGGTCGCTCTTCACACTGGTGGGAGCTGAACCCTGGAGAGCAGCTCCTCCCCTCAGACATGCGTGTGTTCTATTCATAGCAGTGTCCGGTGGCCGCTCTCCCTCTCCCACCCATGTTTCTGAGCATGGTCCCTGCTCGATTCATGACAGCCCTACAAGGCGGAGCCTGGGGGGTGGTGGGTACCACACAGCTGAGGGCAAGGGCCTCCGCCTCAGCCTCGCGCTCCTCGTAGGAGGGTGGGACTCAGACCCCTCTAGGCCTGCCTGCCTCCCCATGCTGTCACAAGGCTCCGAGGCAGCAGTATGCCCATGAGAGTCTTTAGAAACTGTAAAATACTTCAATTTGGAACCAGAGGTGGGGTGGCAGAGAGCGTGCTGTGCAGCTGGGAGGAGGAGGACAGGACAGCCAGAGAGGCCAACCAAGCCCTGGCCGTGGAGTGCAGTGGCCTCCCCCGCTCAGATGAGGCATGTGGACTTGGGGAATGTTGGTCTGTCTAGCTCCATAGCCTGAAGCTTATTCCAGTTCCAGTTCTGCCTGGTCTCTTCCTCCACTGATGTGACATCTCTGTTACCGTATCCTAGACAGGGGCACTTTCCCTGCGCCCTGCCAGTTTCTCTTAGAGGGTTCGCCTTCAGACAGTCTCAGACAAGCCCTTCATCGATGGATTCTCTTTGGTTCCCCTGGATCAAAGCCATGGGCAGGCGTTGTTTGGCTTGTATCTTCCAAATGGGGAAGCCAGAGGGAGATTTTTCCACTTGATCCTGGAGAGACAAGGGGGCAACCATGTGAGGAGAAGAACATTCTGGAAACTGCCTGGCTCCTCTGGGACTTGGGGCCACCGTGAAGCAGTGCCAGGCTCCCATGTCAATTCCTTCAAATCCCTGTCGGTTTTAGTTCGTTCACACTCCGTGGAGTAGGGGCTGAGCTCTTGTGTCTCTGTGAACCCAGTAACGCAACGTTATTGCAACCTACTTCTGCGACCCAAATCCAAAGGGAAGGGGGGGAACACCAGAGGAAAGGACACGTGCCAACATCAGCATGTCCCTGTGACATCTTTGGTTTTGGGTGCTGGAACTGGACCTAGGGTCCTGAGCATGCTAAGCACGTCTCCGCTCTGTGCTACACCCCAGCCTTGCCTACGATATTGTGAGAGCATTTGGAGGACCCAGTCAGCCACCCCTAATGTCACTGAGTCTGACCTCTCAATTGACAGAGAGGGAGCCAGTGTATATATACAGTTCTTACTCGCCAAGACAGTGGTGGAGGTAAAACAAGAACCCCTGGCATTGAATTCCCAGCCCAGCGCTTTAGTCCTTGATGCCAGGGTCCCTGCCTGACTGTGCTTGGCCGCTTGAAAAGTCTTGGAAGGAGCAAGGGTCTAGGTGTGGTGCAGAAATTTGGGGGAGAAAAGCAGAAAGACATGGTGACTGCTGTCCTTGGTAAACAGTGGGGGCAGAGGAGTAGGCTTGTTCTTCGTGGCTGAAGAAAGGGAGACCGGACAGACCAGGAGTCTGAGAAGCATGTTTGGATCCATGTAAGGAAGAACTTCATAAAGCCACTTGCAAGTGGAAGTCTAGTTAGTTAACATAGGAAGTCAAATGTGCCCACCACGGGTCCTCCAGGAGGGACAGCATTTTAATATTGAGTCCTCAGAGGAGATTCTGTCCCAAGATCCTTATAGTCATGAGCATTAGAGCCTAGAGCCTGACATCTGAGGTCTTAGCAGTGACCAGGACAGGTGGGGGAACTTTCTTGATTTCAGCTAATCGCTGACGATTTACTTCTGCCTGTGCAGAGGGGGTGGGCAGAAGAGCAGAGGAGGAATGTCAGGGAGTAGGAAAAAGTGATCTTTGAACCTGAGGGATTGAGGGGTTGAAGGGCCTCTAATTAAGCATTGCCCAATTTGATTAATTAGCCCATCGCTTTTGTCAAATCATTTTTTAAAAACCTAAATATATGTATTTAGAGAGAAGACTTAAACCAGGATTGGTGGCACGTTGCCTTACTTGGGGAGGCTGGGGCAGGAGGATTGCAAGTTTGAGTCCAATCTGGGCAATTTAGCAACTTTTTTTTGTACTGGGAATTGAACCAATGACCTCATGCCTACTAGGCAGGCACTGTGCCACTGAGCTATATCCCTGACCGCAATTTAGCAACTTAATGAAACCCTGCCTCAAAATTTCAAAAGGGAGCAGGGGCTGGGGAGGTAGCTCAGTGAGAATGTTTTAGGTTCAATCCCCACTACCAAAAAAAAAAAAAATCCAAAAAAAGACTTCTTTATTGTTGCCATAAACGGAAAACTCTGTGTACCTTGTCACAAACAGAAGGAAACTGTAAAAATGAACACAAGGAAAACAAAAGGACTTCATTCAATTGCAGCTGGACGCGGTTTCCTGTGGCAGCGCTGAGCCAGAGGGCTGCGCTCTCCATTAGGAAGGAGGACAGATGAGTGTCTGAGGTTTAAACTCGTCCTAGCATTGAACAGACGCTTTTCTCCATATATAGTTGGGACTGAATGAATACTGAATGGAAACGACCTCCTCCCCTCTTTCCCCATGGTTGAACAAGTGCCACTGAAAATCACCTTGTAAGGCTCAGAGGCTCAGAAGGAACTGCACAAGAAAGCCTCCTTACCGCCTCAATCTCTCCTCCCACAGGGTTCCCAGCACCATGAGGGCCTGGATCTTCTTCCTCCTTTGCCTGGCTGGGAGGGCCTTGGCAGCCCCGGTAAGTACCTGAAGATCCGTCTTCCTGGTCTCATCTTCTTGTTAGCTCTAGGGCTTTCTGAACCTGCTGGCTCTGAGTGCTGAAAGGGGACAGGGATTTCCCTATCTCAAATTAGTTTTTTTTTTTTTAAACAATTAATCAGTTTTCTCAAGCCAACAAAAAGCATGAGAAAAGTTGCAATAAGGTCTGCTGGGTAGAAGTTCTAGAGAAGACGTGAAAGTGAACTTGGTAGCAATCAGACCTTCCAGTAGGAGACTAGGAAGTGGCCTCTTTGTCTCAGGAGGAAGTCAAACAGTCAGGGAGGGAAAGGTCTGGTGGGAAAGGTCTTAGAAGAGAAGCGAGTCCCACAGAGAGATGGGTTAGACGCAGAATCAGTGACATGATTTCATTTGCAAGCAACAGACTCCAACCTGACTGCTTTGGGTGGCAGAGCGGAGATGGAGGTGTAGGCTGTGACAGCAAAGGCTTTGGGGAAGACTGGAGAAAGGCCGCTCTGGGATTCAACGGGAAACAGCTCATGCACAGCTCTGAGATGCTGCCGTTTAAGTGAATCAGCTCCGGCAGTTTTCATAGTTGAAAGAATGTGCCAAGAAGATTAAAAATAAAAAACTGAGAGCAAGACTGGCTAAGTGTAGGTCTTTGGCTGGGGAGGGTGGGACAGACACCCCAACTGACAGATAGATGGAGGACAGTCACTCCTAGGATGGCTTCCAGCGGGACAGGAGTGCCTAACTGAGTCTGGAGCCATCCCTAGAAGCGGAGGAGGAGGACAGGCCTGACATGGAGAGTGGTTTCTTTCAACCTGGGATTCCCTCTTTCTCTCTTTACTAGGAGGTGGATGGTAGACCCAGGCTGACTTCCTCAGACTGGCAGATTTTGACCAAAGATTTGGCAAGGTTGGCACTATTACAGGCAGCCCTAGCCAGCCAGGGGCCTCAAAGTTCTATGCTATCTGACCTCTTCTTACTCTAAGTTGAAATGGCAGGAAGGAATTGCTGAATAGTAATGATAATCATATCACACCGTAGGGAGGATTCCACATCTGGTAAAATTCACACTGTCCACCCGCTCTGGCTGGCAGTTTTCCTATCTGTACAACCAGGTCAGTTGATCTGAGGCAGCAGTTTTCCGACTTTGTAGGCATTCAGAGCAGCAGGAATGCTTCGCAAGCTAAACCTCAAGTAGGCTGGAGGTGCAGGCATCGGTTATGACATCAAAGACCTCAGAGAGAACTGGAAAAGGGTAGCTCCAGGGGTCTCTAAGTTGAAATGGCAGAAAGGAATTGCCTAATAGTAATGAGAATCATATCACATAAGGGAGGCAACAGCTCATGGACAGTCTCTGAGACGCTGCTATCTGAACGAATCTGTGCAAAGGTTTTCATATCTTGAGAGCATATGCCCATGTAAAATACAGAATGTATACCAACTATACAAAAGGGGGAGCCACTCCTGGTGCCATGGCTTCTCCTTGGCCCAGGCTCCCAGCACAGGGTCCCTGACACATAGGCTTGGGAGTTTCCAGCGTACATCGTGGCTCAGGGCCATTTCGGAGAAGCTGGCCAGGGCCCTGAGCTCTCTGCACTCTGCTCTCTCTTGCCAGCAGCAGCAGGAAGCCCTGCCCGATGAAACAGAGGTGGTGGAGGAAACCGTGGCCGAGGTGGCAGAGGTACGTGGCGTGGACAGTGGAGCCCCAGCCCCTCTCTGCCTGTCCCTCCCCTGGACTGGTCTCGAGGGTCTCCGTGCTGGGGGGTGTGCACCACTCAGCACTGTGTCCATCCTGGATGCCCCACAGCACGACACACTGCTGAATGTGTCAGGCCTTCCAGGAGCCAGCAATTTGCAAACACTTTAGCTTTCACTTCTTCTTTCAAGATCACCCCCAGGGCCGGGGAGATTGCTCAGTGGCACAAGCGCCTGCCTGGCAAGTGCAAAGTCTTGAGTTCGATTCCTGGTACAAAAAAAAAGATAAATAATTCTAGAACAATCAAGATCACCCCAGTCTGTCCTTATATAACACAGATGAAAGGGGATCTGCTCAGGTTGCTCAGCAGGGGTAGAGGGCTTGGAATTTGATTTTATTTTTTATTTTTGCAGCATGAGGGACTGAGCCCAGGCAGGGCATTCACACTGAGCTGTATCCCCAGTGCTTTTCAAATGGTTTCTTATTTTGAAACAGGGTCTTGCTAAGTTACCCCGACTGGGCTCCAACCTGCAATCCTCCTGCCTCAGCTCCTCAGAGTGCTATAATTACAAGTGTGCACTGTGCCTAGCTTTGGCATCTCCATAGAATTCTAGGAGGCTATTAAACACACAAGATAAGACTAGTACTAGATTTCTTTTTTTTTTTTTTGGTCTTTTTGAGACAGGGTCTCACTATACAGTTCAGGCTGGCCTTCAACTCACTTTGTAGCCCAGGCTGGTCTTGAACTTGCAACAGTCCTCCTGCCTCAGCCTCCGAGTGCTGGAATTACAGGTGTGCACCTCCATGCTCAGCAAGATTAGTACTAAACTAACTTATGTCTTAATTTTTTTCTTTTTTTTTTCTTTTGTACTGGTAATTGAACTCACGACCTTGTACTTGTCAGGCAGGCACTGTCCCACTGACCTACATCCCAGGCCCTAATACTAAATTAACTCTATAAATTGATAAAATAATACTAACTGTAAGATGAAATCTAAATTCTCGACCTTGGCTTTGGCGCTGTGACCCAGGCCTGGGCCACATTTCCATCTTGTCCCTTACTGTTGCTTAGGGGTTCCTGAACTTTCAGGCAAATCCCTTCTACCTTGGTCCCCTCTGTGGGTCTGGGAAGGGGTGAGGAGCATTTGACTCATTCTTTTTCTTCTATTTCAGATGCCTGTGGGTGCCAACCCCGTCCAGGTGGAAGTTGGAGAATTTGAAGACGGTGCTGAGGAAACTGTAGAAGATGTGGCGGCTGAAAGTAGGTCTCTTCCCTGTGACTTGGTACCTCCAGTCTGCTCTTGGCTGCTGGGCCTGGGGCCAGACAGAGGCCTATGTGAAGCTACTGCCTGAGGAAGTGCAGGGTGGGGTCCTCAGCGGCTGTGGGGAGAGACTGCTTTGACTGGGGGTTGGGAATGCTCTCTGGCATGCAGTCCCCTGGAATCTGCAAAGATCTATTTATATCCAGTTCATCCGTGCTATGAACGCCTGGGAAGGAAGTTCCCCAGCTGGCTCTGAGCTTCTCCCCCCGCAGCTCTTTGCCCTGATTCCACAGTTGGGTGTTACAGTTCCACTGGGGCCACTGGTCACGTCTGGTCACTGAGCTCTTCCATGGCCTCTGTCACAGTGTCCTGTAGAAGCATTTCTGAGGACAGAGGTCAGGAGCTTTCACACTCGCTGGCCTGTCTGATCAGTGCTCAGCCAAGGAAACAAGGCTGCGAGGAAATCAAACCAGACATAATTCATAATGCTACCCGTGGAGCTGGAGCCAGAGGTGGGGCTGACCCAGGGACTCAGGCCTGAACAGCTGGGCTGAGGCATCTGTACCCAAGGCTATGAGAGCACGGACTTTGCAAGCGAACCAACCAAGCTTTGAACCCAGGCTCCTGTGGGACAGCTGGTACAGCTCCTTTGCATGCCCGTCTCCCCAGCTCTGATGGGAGACAGTGAGACGGGAGATGCTCACCGCGGGCATCTCGGGCGGGTGCGACACAAACCCCTAGAGGGCTTGGCCTAGTGCCTGCAGAGTGGGTGCCCAATGAAGGACAGTAAAAATGTCCAGAATTAGGCCTCAGGTGGAAATGGCTAGATCAAGCCCTGGTCCTGAGAGGTCTGGACCCCTCATGGGTGTGGGCAGAGGGGGGCGTCTCATGGGTGTCTGGACTGAGCTTGGCACAAGAGTTTTTTGTTGGAGGAGAGTCAAATTCCTTTCCTGCTCCACGCCCACTTCATCCGGTGTTTGTCAGGCACAGCTGGGACCTATTGTCCAGTGTGGGTCCCGGGCTCCTCTTCCCTTTCCCTTAGGGACACTTAAGTCTGTTTTGTTGAACTCGTGGCTCCTTGCAGCCATGAAAACAGACAACTTTCTAAGCCCTTAGGTCCTGAGTTCAATTCCCAGTACCAAAAGCAAAGAAAAGCAATCCTCTAAGCCATTCTAGAAAGTCTATCTAGAATCCAGAAATGCCTCCCTAAATAACTCAGCTGAGAGCGGAGAACTCACTCGGTAACCATCTGGATGGTCTCTGGTGTTCTGGGTCCCAGAATGACCATCTTGCTCTGCAAAAGTGCCTGGCCCCGACCTTGGATTGAGCTCTCATCTGTCGACTGAGCCAACTGCTCCCCTAAATGCTGATTGCTAGGCTCAGTGGGGAAGCAGGGAGGATGCCCAGGCCCCAGAGTGGGGCTCCAGCCAAGTACCATTTGCACAAAGTTATGTGCACCAGCTTGGGCGGATGTGCTAGCATTGGTGTCCCAAACTCCAGGCTCTGTGTCCCAACAGATCCCTGCCAGAACCACCACTGCAAACACGGCAAGGTGTGTGAGCTGGATGAGAACAACACCCCCATGTGCGTGTGCCAGGACCCCACCACCTGCCCTGCCCCCGTTGGCGAGTTTGAGAAGGTAAGGGCCAAGGCGGGTGTGGCGTGTGTCCACAGCAGGCACACAGAGCCCTCTGTCCGCATTTGAGCAAAGTGTATGAGTTGTTTTTTTCTAAACCTCTGCATTCAGACTTCATTGTAGTGTTGGCACTTTGCGATAAATCAGTAGGTTTGAGGTTGTAACTTGGGCACTGGGTCTCTAAAAGCTTCACCGTCAATGGGCTGAGGGACCGGGTCCTTAGGAATAGTGTGTCCGCCCAGAAGACTATGGGTTTGGCGGCTGTACAGGGCACCTCCAGGCTCAAAAGCTCCCTTGCCAGATCTAGGCACATCAGAAAAGTGGAGCTGAGTCCGATGAAGCTCTGCCTGACTCTGCATGTCCCCAGCAACCAACGAAAATGTAATTGGCACCGTCAGGTTCCAGGCCCTGCGCTGGGCTCAGACTTCCGGGACTCTAGAATTCCAAGGTGTACGCCACACTCCGCATATTCTCATCAGTGACTCTGTTCTCTGTAGCTTGGCAGGTTATTGCGCCCAAAAATGTGGCTTCTGGGGTCAGATTAAATGTTCACTTCAAATCTCATCTCCATCATGTGAGCGGTAAGATCTTAGCTAAGGTGATGAGTCTTTTCAAGTCTCAGTTCTCTCATGTCTAAGGAGGGGATAAGAATTGTCTTCAACTGCTAGGACTGTTGTAGGGATTTGTTAGATAGATAATGCCTGTTGCCTAATAAGTACCAATAAGAGTTACTTGGAGTTTTTTGCTGCTGTTTTGTTTTTTTTTGTATTTTGTCTTTTTGAACCAAGGTCTCAATATGCAATTCAGGCTGGCCTTGAGCTTACTTTGTAGCCCAGGCTGGTCTCAAACTCGCGATGACCCTCCTGCCTCAGCCTCCCGAAGGCTGGGATTACAAGTGTGCGTCACCATGCCCGGCTGCATCATTTATTGGTTTTTTTTGGCGGTACTGGGGATCGAACTCAGGACCTTGCACTTGCCAGGCAGGCGCGTATGCCACTGAGCCTGTCTCCCCACCCTGCATCATTTATTGTGAATTCTTCCTTACCCCTAACTCCCACCTCTGTATCCTGTGGTCGCCAACACCCAGCAATTTTCCCTCCACAGTGATACGTGAGCATCCCTAAATAAGTACATGGTGAGACACCAAGGACTCAGCTTGCAGCTGTGCTCAGAGCTGAGTTCTGTAACCACGGATGTACAGCCGTGGGGGGCGGGGAGACGCAGGCAGGGGTCGGGGGATCTGCTTGCTCCTTCCCCTGAGCAGGAGGTCACACAGAGCTCACCCTTACCTCGGCTGTAAATATGCAACCACCTGTGAGTGACGCCTCTGCTCAGAAAAGTCCACTCAAGACTGAGCACCCTGGAGTTTTCGCTGGGAACTGGTCACACAGGCACCTTGGGCCCTGTGGGTTCCAAGATCGCAGCTTCTCAGAAGGAAAGCAGATGGTCGTGTCGCTGTGCCTGCAGCCTGTGTACCCAAGCCACCCTGCTCAGCCAGGACAGCTCTGTCACAGTGCAGGGCCTGCCCCCTGGCCCGGCTCCCAGACACCAGCGAGGACCAGCCTGGCCAGCGGGCTTCCCAAGGACAGCAGCCCTGGCCTGCTGCTCTCCCCTCTTCTAACTCACCCCTCCAGTGCCCGCACTTCTCCTTCCTTCGCTCTGTGCCTCTGTTCTGAGAGCGTCAGGGGCTGTCAGAGTGGGTTTTTGTCTCCGCCATGCTGCAGACTGACTGTGTGACCACGGGGATATCACAGTCCTTGCTTGGCCCTCAGTGTGCTCACCTCTGAGTGGACAGGGATGCAGGGGCCAGCGAAAGGCTCTGGGGCTGACAGCAGGGCGCCCTGTGCTTGGCCGACAGGTGTGCAGCAATGACAATAAGACCTTCGACTCCTCCTGCCACTTCTTCGCCACTAAGTGCACCCTGGAGGGCACCAAGAAGGGCCACAAACTCCACCTGGACTATATCGGGCCTTGCAAATGTGAGTCTGGCCTCTGGCCTCGCCGCCCCTCGGCGCAGGGGTGGGGCTCCAAGCTGGCACTGATGCTGGCTTTCTCATCCGGTGCTGTGTGACCTTGGGCGAAGCTCTTCCCCTCTCTGAGCCTCAGGGTTCCCGTTTATAAAACAGGTGATTGTCTGTGAGTAGGTTCTTCTCATCTCTGAGCTGAGGACACAAGAAAGGATTAAGCAACCGTAAAAGCAGGAGGTCGAGGAGGATTTCTGGAACTTCCCACTAGCATGGCTTTTCTAACGATGAAGAAGATCTTATTTTAATCTGAAAGTTCCCAGATCTTTCCTGCTTCAACACTGTAAATGCTGTCCTACCTAGGCCTGCCAACAATTTTAACATATTTCAATTTGAAAGCTTTATTTTTGTTTACTTATTTTTTGGTACCAGGAATTGAACTCATGACATTGCGCTTGCCAGGCAGGCACTGTGCTGCTGAGCTGTATCCCTGGCCCCCTGAATGCTTTAAAATAGGAGTGTGCGCATCCATTTCTTTTAGGCTGGTTTGCACTGCTGCCGTCCCTTGGTCCTTTTACTCCCTTCCTTCCTGTCCGCCTCCTTAAGACATATGACAGCCACACTTGCCCAGGCCCCTGGGAGTCGGTGTTGGGGGAAAGGCCCCCAGGGTGTGGTGTGGCTCCGCGTTAGTGCTCCCATCTGCCTTAGGTAGCATCCTCCCTGTCATTTACGACACTTGAGACCCCACCTGCCCCTCTAAGACAACACCCATGTCATATCTCTGGGACATTTGGACAGCAAGGGGCACAGAGGATAGCCACTCACCTGCCTCAGGTGTGCAGGCTACAGAGGTGGGGCATGGGGAGGAAACAAGGTTCTAGTTGGGTTTGGCCTTATTCTCCTCATTATGGGCCCAGTGTCCCTTCCCAGCACACTGACCTCCACTAAGCACAATATAAGAGCGGACTTGGATGAGTCCTCCGGGTATGACATTCTGGGATTCTAAATTACAAAGACCAGGACGGAGTCCTCATTTCTAAGAAAGTCCTGGTGGTTAAGAATTCGTGATTCCTCTCTTTCTGGCTGCCGCAGCCATGCTGGGCCCAGGGACCGGTGCTTTGCTCCCAGCATTGGACCTCAGCAGTGTGGGCTCACCTCTGCAAGGATCACAACCAGCGCTGTCACCTGGAAGGCGCAGGGCTGCTGGGGTGAGCCGTGTCCCCAGAAGATTGGGCCAAGGCCTTGGAAGGAGCAGCCATGGCCTTGCGCCTTCCTGCCTCCACAGCACTCTTCTCCTCGTCCCTTTGTTCACGGTCCTGGGCAGAGACTGGCTCAGCGTGTGCGTGGGCGGTGCTCTGCCAAGGGCACCGATGGGCATGGCTAGGGGCAGGGACAGGCAGGCCCTGGACTCACCACTCTTGTGTTCTGGACCCTAGACATCCCCCCCTGCCTGGACTCCGAGCTGACTGAATTCCCCCTGCGCATGCGGGACTGGCTCAAGAACGTCCTGGTGACCCTGTATGAAAGGGACGAGGACAACAACCTGCTGACCGAAAAGCAGAAGCTGAAAGTAAGTGGGTCCTTTCGGGCCGGCTCCAGGCTGGCCGAGGTCCAGCCCACTCTTACCTAGCGCCGGGCCCCACCGAAAGCCAGTGTCCACCGTGCACTTTCTCCAGGGCTCGTCATCCTGGCTGCCAGGACTCAGGCTGCTCCTCACGTGCCCAGAGGCTCCACTGTGCTGTAAATGTCATGCCCCGCTGAGTCCTGCAGTGAGGAGACCTGCTCACTTTGTTCAGCCCAGCGACAGATGTAGAGACACAAACAACTCTCTTCCTTTCTCCTTCTGAGTCTGTGGGTCTCGCACTGCAATGGGCGTGTCACACATCCCGCAGCGCTGATAAAATGCAGCTTCCTCAGCCTCACTTTAGCCCCACTAAAGAAGGGACTCTGAAGCCAGGCCCAGGAAGCTGCATTTAACACACTAACACACTGCCCAGGCGATTTCAGTGTGGGTAACTCTAGTCGGCACCCTTCAAGAGCATCCTGGGCCTCCGCTTTGGGGAGTAAATCACTGGTTCCTGGCCATGCCACTTCCCCATTGTAAGCTTTCTCTCAGCTTTTCGGAGGTGGGAGGGGCCTGGCCGGCCAGGACAGCCTCCCCTGAACCCTTGGGGCCCGGCGCCTCTGCCCCCACAGGTGAAGAAGATCCACGAGAATGAGAAGCGCCTGGAGGCTGGAGATCACCCCGTGGAGCTGCTGGCCCGGGACTTTGAGAAGAACTACAACATGTACATCTTCCCTGTGCACTGGCAGTTCGGCCAGCTGGACCAGCACCCCATTGACGGGTAGGACCCCAGGCCCTCCGAACCACAAGGCCATTTGGGCTTGGCCCTGGAGCAGATGGTCAGTGGTTGAGGCCAGGAGGTTCCCTGGATGCAGCCAGAAAGCCTCTTGGCAGCAGCTGCGCCCACGCTGAGCCTGGGGTATGCCTGGGGCAGAAGGAGCAGGCGTCCCGGGGAAGGAAGCGGGCAGGGAGAGGAACACTGTGGCCCTCTCAGGCCAAAGGCGGAAGTCAGCGGAACTGAAAATACGGCCTTCGGTCTGTAAGTGCTGGGGCTTTTACACATTAGCTGAAGGCAAGATAGCAAGGACCAGACTCCAGGGGGTGCTGGGGCATGGGTGGGGCAGCCTGCACTCTCATGTCCTTCAGTGGAAAGTGTGGGAGCAGCGTGGCGTCCGGGTGTCTGAGCCCCACCCGGAGGCCCAGTTCCAAGGAGCCAGCTAGCCCGGGTGTTCCTAAGGAGTTCAGAGCTGGTCTTGACTTTGTTGCAAGGCCCTGGCTGGGGGTTTTGCACTGATCCAGTGATCAGGAATGCTTTTGACAATGGCCTTGCAGGACGGGCAAGCAGCTGGGTGGGGAACACAAGCAGCACTCTTGATTAGGTGCCCTGTAGTACTCTAGCCAGGGACCTTAACTGTACCCAGAGCTGATGCTGTGCCTTCTGCTGTTGCCACTGTCCAGCCTGCTTTTGAGCCCCTGCTCAGCTCCACGTGAAGCCAAATGGGTGGCTGGGCTCCTCAGGGCCTGGGAAGCTCTCGGCCTCTCTTCTCCCAGGCCCTGGCTATGGCCAGAATCCAAGTGAGCCACTCACTCTGGCTGACAGGGGAAGTCACGGGGGAACATCTGGAACTCAGGCTGAGCAACTGCACCCCACCGGGCCATGGGGGCCTGGAGGGAGCTTCCAGATGGGGCTGCAGGGACTGCATCTGGGAATGTGCCCTAACCTCCTTCTCTGGTCTCAGAGCTGGAGGTGGCCTTGCTTCCGTCCCTGCACCTCCCTGGGTCTCCGTTTCCCCACTAGTATAGTGGCGGGGAATGTTCCTTCCGGTTCAAGTGCTGTGCTTTTCCTTCCATGAGTTGGGCGGGGTTGGGAGGTCTGGAATTTAGAAGGAAAGCTGGAGTCACGATGTTCCCTGGAGTCCCTTGGGGAAGAATATCACAGATCCTCGCCAGAGAGGGGAGATCCCAGGATCTGAACGCCTTTCCTTCCATGCCATGAGGGGGACTCACTGGTCCTCTGCTCGTGTGTGTGTGTGTGTGTGTGTGTGTGTGTGTGTGCGTGCGCGCGCGCGCGTGCCTGTACACACGCTCACCACCACCTGCCCCTTCCCCACAGCTACCTGTCCCACACTGAGCTGGCTCCCCTGCGTGCCCCCCTCATCCCCATGGAGCATTGCACCACCCGCTTTTTTGAGACCTGTGACCTGGACAATGACAAGTACGTCGCCCTGGAGGAGTGGGCCGGTTGCTTCGGCATCAAGGAGCGTGAGTATCTGAGGGCAGCAGCCGCGGGCGGCGGGTGCTGTCCTGCCGTCTGTGTGTCTGTCCCCTCGTGGGCCCTGTCTGTCTCCAGTCTGCTCTCTCTGTCTGGTTGGGTCTCCATCTCTTGGGCATCTTCTGGATGCTTTTCTGTCCATCTGAAGGGCTCTTTCTCTTTCCTGCCCTGGCTCTGGGCCAGCACTGTGTGGGGAACCAGCAGACCAAGGGAGAGGAAGCAGGAAGTGTGACTGGGCCGCACGTCTTAGGGACGGGGCAAGCAGAGTCAGGGCGGCCACCCGGGCTGGTCACTGGTGTCCTGCTCCTGTGGAGAGGGGGCAGGGGACCCCGGTGACGCCTTGGGAAGCACATTGACATGGACACAGCGCCTCATTTTAAATTCTGTCTCTTCTTGCTTTGCAGAGGATATCGACAAGGATCTTGTGATCTAAATCCAGCCTCCTCCTGCACAACCGGATTCTCTCTTTGACCTGTCCCTTCCTGTTTCCCCCAAAGTTTAAAATGTTTGGATGGTTTGTTGTTCCGCCTGGGGATAAGGTGCTAACATAGATTTATATGAATACATTAACGGTGCTAAAAATGGAAAGTGTAGCCCAAGTCATGACACTCTTACTTGTAATGACTACGGAGGCCTTTGGCTCGCGCATTAACGGCCCTGTCACCTTTCTCTTGCTGATCGCCACTCTGCCCAGTGTCTTCCTGGCTGTGGTGACGATTTACCCATTCTCGTCTGCCTCACACACTGCACCTTCAGACTTTTTCTGTTCCTCTGCTTGAGGCTGGTATTCACCGAATCAGACTTTGCGTTCATTTTAGTTTACAGGGTTTGGGCTGCCTGGGGTCTTCCCCAGGTGGCTGCAGCGGGGCGGAGGGAAGTAACAGACAAAGATGTTGAAAGAGTGTTTTGGGGACTGGAGGACCAGTGGTGGGAGAGATCTCTACGGAACCCACCAGGCAGACCCAGAGACAGCAGGTTTGTTTGCCCAGACTTGCCCGAGAGAGAGATGCTGGGGCTTATTCTGCAGACGCATAGACCCTCGCATTCACCCAGCTCCTGGCCTTTTCCTCCCACGCTCTTCTGAGCAATTTCTTTGCACATCAGGCTGTTTGTTCAAACTTCTGGGAGCTGTGGCCAGTAGTCTGCGGGGTAGATGAGCACATCCTGCAGGGTTTCTTCCCTCTTAACTTCTTTTGGAGATTTCAGGCTTCTTCTCAGGGGCTCCATGGGCTGGGAGCGAGATGTAGAAAGCTGTAACGAAGAGAAAGTACAGTTGAATTGGTTGTATTTTTTTTTTTTTTTCATATCTGGAAGGCTGTCGTACATGTTCTAGCACATGCCACCTTTTCTTCCCCTCTTTCATCTGCTAATAAGAGAAACTTCAATGTCATTGGGATGGTCAGATCTCACGGGCTGAGAACTCATTCACCTCCAAGCATTTCATGAAAAAGCTGCTTCTTATTAATCATGCAAGCTCTCGCCATGATGTGAAGAGTTTGACAAATCTTTCAAAATAAAAAGTAATGACTTAGAAACTGCCTTCCCGGGTGATTTTGCATATGTCTTAGTTTTAGCCACTTTATTACCCAGACATACATACACACATGGGTGAATCTGACTGCAAAAATGCAAACAGTGCTCTGCTTTTATACACAGACCTGCACACACAGTGTAGCACACAGAGTTTGTAAGCATCCTCAGTACATGTCTGTTCTATATAAGGTTCCACACCAGGCACTGGGGACACAGTTGGGCAAAACAAAGCCTTTGTTCCTTTGGAGTATATATCCGGGAAAGGAGATATTAAATAATTGTGCAATTAAATATAAATTGCAAGATGCCATAGGTACAACAGAGGAAGAGGGTGAGAGATCATGAGTGTGTACAAGAGCATTCTAATATTATTCTAGCATGATTGTATTGGTTAGTCATTAGAGATAGTTTTATGTTACACTGCATACACGGTATATTCGGTATTAGCCTAGCATTATTCTAGCATCCCACAGACCTCTATGGCAGCCACCCTCTATGTGTGACTGTTTGGATTTAGATGTAAAGCTCAGCTTTTCAATCACATTGGCCACATTTCAAGTGCTTGATAGCTGAGCACGACCGGTGGGACAGGGCAGATCTAGAAGTTTCTGTCATCACAGAACGTTCTATTGGACATTGCTCTGCTAGCTCATCAGAAGTCTGGGCATTACCTTATTAAAATTTTTTATTAGTACATGTGTGCCGTACACGACTTCACTAGTTGAATTGGTACATGTACATAAGACATCTTAATTATTTCTTCATCTCCTCCTCATCTCTCTTCCCAGTCCCTCCAAAGCTTGTTCGTCACATTAGCATGACACCACAGGGCCCAAAATGGGCTCAGCTGCAGTGGGCCACATTGCAGGGTCTGTAGATGTCAAGCCAAGAGGTTGTGTCGCCCAGTCTTATACTTGACATTGCTAAAATAATACAATCACTGAAAAGAAGAGAGCAACAGCGGGCTTTTGGTGTTTTTTGGTACATAAAGGGAGAGAGAGGAGGAGAGATTGGTCAGTTAGGTCCTGAGATGATCCCAGCATTCTCCCAGCCTCATCATCTCTACGGATCCAGGGAGAGAGAGCGCGATGGAGGTGGATGTCGGTGCTGTCAGCTTCACTTCTGAGGCCCCTGTGGTGTTGGGCGTTCCCAGCCCATGGTCTCGGGAAGGCGGGTAGGGCCTTGCTTCCCCGAGGCCTGCATTCTGCCTTGGCAGACAGTGCACGGACCATCTGGTCATTCATGCAGCAGCACTTCAGAGAGTAACGTGGTTACAGGGGTGATGTCAGGACCTCCACATACGATATAAGGGAAATGTTACAGCTCCCAACCTGTTAGATGTCTGATATGCCACGTTCACGCTCTCTAAAATGCCAAATGAATTCTAGGAACGATGGAGGTTAAAAGTAGGAAGATACTTATTGAGAGGGAAAGATACAGCTTCTGAGAGGCAGGAGGGAGCCTGAATGTTTTGCCCGGGGATCCCACTCTATTTTATAGAGCAAAGCCCACGTGGGTACAATGTGGGTTACAGACATTATCAACCAATAAGATTACAAGTATAGCTGCTGAGGTAATAGTGATCCAACGGGTCAGGAAGTCATGTAACAAGGGTCCACGGAGAGAACAGAGACTGTCCAGGAAATGACGGGTCCAGAGGTCTTGGTCACCCACTGGGGTGACTGATGTCTATCTGGGCTTCATTAGGCCTGGTGTTTGTCCTTCGAGGAAGTGCACAGGGCTGGTCATCTCTTTACCTTGAGGCCTGGTCTCCAACAGCTGTGTCTCCAGCCGCAGTTGAGATGTCTCACGTTTGTCCTGGCTCTCTCCAGGGCCCAGTCCTATCTGACTGCTTGTAATATTTCTGCCTAGCGGAGCTGTCTATAACAACGTGACACAAAGCAGGGAATGCTCATGGGAAATGACACACCGTGACAGGTGCCGCCACAGCTAGGGTGAGAGATGTGTGCTCGGCCCTCCGGATGAAGGAGGGAGGGTGCAGTCCGGTGTGCTAGTCCGCCTCGGGCAGTCATGCCAACTGCATCAGCTCTTACCCCTGCTTACTGAAGTGCAGCGAGGTCGGGCGACTGGGTCTTACAATGAGGCAGTGAGGAAGGGGTGCTGGAACCTAAAACTTTGACCCCTGTGTCTCCTGTCTGTGGCAGAGGTGACCAGGACTTCAGGACCCAGAATCCCTACAGGCAGTATTGTGTTTCCATATCCTTCATCTGTCCTTTCCTCCCTTTAAAGCTAACCACACACACACACACACACACACACACACACACACACACATACCCCTTAACAGTCAAAAGAAATTGTATCCATTTTAGCTGGAAGATCAGCTTCATTTACCATAAATAGATACGCACCTTGAAGATGAGTACAATAGAAATACACCCACAATGAAAAGAACAACGCTATGCAGGCACACCCACGCTTCTTCCTATAGGAAGGTGTCTTGGAGACATTCCCCTTCATAATCAGATAGCCCAGAGGAAAGCTGAATTGCAGTGTATTCAATATTAACTCAAGTCACTGAGTAACCTTCCTGAAGCCACCTCCTGGGCCAGTAGACGCCGTCCCTTGCCCCTCGCTTCTGCTAAATCCTCTTCATCTAAAGCTCCTCTGGCCTCACTGCCATCTGTGGAAGAGGAGTCTGCCGGCCTTTGGGGAAATTGGAGAGGCCAGAACCTAGATGGTCCCTCCCTCCCTCCCTCCATTCCTGCAGCTGGAGTGACTCAGCGCGCTGAGCTGGTTTCCCGTCTGAAAACCCCGGTAACTGTGGTCCCTGCCTAAGAGGTGGTTTGTCCATCACCATCACCACCCACCTTGCCCAAGCTAAATGCGAAGGGCTCCCTCTTTCCCAGCCTGGACCCTCCTCCATTCCTGGCCCTCTCTCAGTCACGGTTATTCCTTGAAGGCTGCGTTTCCTTTGTGACACAACAGTCTCCGCTCTTAGGCTGCTTCGAGCAGGCTGGTGTCTGCCTTGGTTTTGGCAGAGAACTTCAAGGGTTAAACACATCCAACCGGAAATGGGAGAAGAAGAGCACGGTAAGGAGACAAAGGGCCCTGGCCAGGGCCAGGGGACGAATCTAGGGTGCAGCCCAGCTGTCTGAACCTGGGCCAGAGCCCTACCCTTCCAGGGCTCATTCGGTTCCCTCTTCTAAACGATGGCGACAGGCAACTGGGTGAGGTGGTCCTGTCTGAAGACCCTCAGATCTCCCTCCTTCTGAATAACTGGGTTTCCAACCTGGTTTCCAGATGGCCCCCCAGAGCCAGTGGGACCGGCCCGGGAAGCACAGAGGAGCATCAGGGTGCCCTCTGGTGGCCGGAGAGAAAGGCTCTGTTGATCTCTGGGATCAACCTCATAGCTCCCAAGCCATAGGTCCGTTCAGAGGTCATCTAATCCAAGCCCCTCATTTGCCAGGTGGGGATACTGAGGTTCAGAGGAGCAGAAAATACTCTTCCTGGTAGTATTGCCAGATAAAACCTAAAACTCCCGGTGAAATTTGAATTTCAGAGAAGCAACACAGAATTTAATATAAATCTGTCCCAGGCAATGTTTAGGGCATTTCTACTACAAAAATTATTTGTTGTGTATCTGAATTTCATATTTAATGTCTTGCCTCTTTCTTTGGATCTAGCAACATTACCCCAAGTCCACCCACTGAGTGAATGTCAGAGCTCAGACAGCAGCCCAGACCAGGGTCAGGGCTTCCCCATTTGATCTGCCCAGAATCTTGTGCTTATAGTTCTGCCCAGAACACAGTAGCTCCATAGGAAATGCTGTTACAGTCATTCTAGGGCAGAAGGAGTGAAAGGACATCTGAACCTGACCTTGATTGTCAGCAGGAATGTTTCAGACAGGAGAGAGGTGGATTTTCCTGCTCCCATGGAAAGCCCACCTGAAAGGGTTTAATGGTAGCACTTCCTGGCAATCTGCTGCAGCCTGATTTACTAGGTCAGGGAGGGCCTGGGCGTCTGCATTTCTAAACATTTCCAGGTGATTCTGATGCACAGCAAAGACTGGAACAGGGCTGCTGGGCATGGTGGCACACGCCCGTAATCCCAGCACTCGAGAGGCTGAGGCGGGAAGACTGTTGGGAGTTTGAGGACAGCCTGGGCTACAAAGTGAACTCAAGGCCAGCCTGAACTGCGTAGCGGGACCCTGCCTCCAAAAAAAGGCAAAGAAATAAAAAAACGACTGGGATCACTGGGTAGCTGCAGGGAAGAGTAGAGCAGGCTGCTTGGACAGAAGAGCTTTCAACTAGCACCAGCCACAACCGCTAGTCCTCACCATGCATAGAGATCATGGCGGGGGAGACATAATTTTTACAACATGGCTTATTATTGTGCTACACAAAAGTTTAAAACATGACTCATGACAATGTTATATATTTTAAGAACTTTTATAAATGAAATGAAGTGAAATAGCTGCATTTCCTATCTTTGCTAATTTAGCAATGTTCTCCATCTCTTACCAAAAAGGTTAGAGCACTTTCGTTATGTATTTGCCAAGGGACACTGCCACACACGCAGGTGGATGCAGCGTGCTGAGCAGGTGACGCCCACACTGGCAGCCAGATTTCACAAGACGAACAACTCTTTGTAATGTTCTAGATGGAGCTAAGTTCAAGCGTATCTTGATTTACAGCATCACAGCAAATCAGGATATCTTAAAGCTGAGCAAAACCAAACAAAGCTAAACAAACAAAAACATGCTCATGTTTGTAAAGGGAAGTTAGATGTAAAGCTAACTGCAAAGCTAGCTGTTTACGGGTGAATGGAGAGGTAGAAGTGTCCCAGTGACAAGTCACTGTACACAACTGTCTCACTTCTTGTAGGAACTCCAGCTTCTGCAGAACCTGCCACTAAATGACAGAAAGGGCCCCCGCACCCCCAAACACTTCTTCCTAAAAATTACCCCACAAAGATTGTCTTTGCTGGATGCTTAGGAGCGCTACCTGCAGAGGCCAGCAGGAGGAACCCTGACCTCAGGAATGGGAACCTCCAGGACCACTCTACACCCCTAACTCAGACACAAGCTGGACTGTGGGATCTCGGCACACTGGGGGTCACCTCCACTGTATCACCCCCCACACCACTATATGGAGAGACTGACTTTCAGACAGGGCAGACCAATGGGCCCTATATTTACTGTTAGTGGCACAGGTGAAAAATGAATTAAAGAGACAGAACCCCTGGAATGTCCTCATCACTGCGCCCCAGAGCCATTTCCACACCTCCAGCTCTCAGCCACAGGACCTAGGGAAGGCAGAGCCCTCACATGCCCCCGCCTGGCTGCTGCCACAGGAGAGAGAGCTGTGAAAGGATAAGGAGAAGCCAGGAGGCTCAGTTCTGGCCCCAACTGCAACACAGAGTGGAAACCTACACTTCCCCAGGCAAGCAACCTCGTGTTCTTTCTGTGATGCAAGTAATACACATGCTGTGAAAGCACCCAAACGAGAGAGTTCAGACTGTGAAGGAGGCTAGCTGAGCTAAATGAACTACTAAGATCCCTTGCATATCTTTCTGGAAATATATATTATACTAGAATAATAAAACAGTACATAAGCATCAGCATCTATCTCTAGATATATTTATTGTTACACACAGGAGATTATGCTACACCTTTCAGTTTTACATTTGAAATACCAACCACACTGTCCATCGCGGTGAGCTGCGTTTGCCTCCTTCCTTTGGGGAGTTCACTGCATGAATGGATGGCTTGAGGCTGCACCTTCTGGCAACCAATGTACTCTGTGTTGCCTCTTGAGGCGTGTTGCACCAACAATGCACGCCACAGAGAGCAGTCCGTGTGCTTCTCTGCTCATGCACTAAGCTTTCTGTAGGACGAGTTCTTGGAAGTGGAATTATACTTGTAACCCTTATCCTCCTAAGGATATGTGTGTGTAAATCATGGACAGGTGTTGCTAAAATGTCCTCCCAAATGCACCAATTTCCACTTCTTCCTGGTGTGGAGGAGAAGGCCACCTCCTCTCTTGGTCCGCCTCGGGAAGTACTCACCTTTGAGGTCTTGGTCTTTTCATTCATGAAAGGAAGAGGGCGGGGCAGGATTTTAATATCCAAGATGCCCACCTTGAGGAGTGAGAAGGGGCCTCAAACGTAACTCTTTGGAGGTGGCAGCTGATCAGAGAGACATAGGCTTCTTGCGTGTAGCATCTGCAGGGTTAAACAGCTGATCTCCTTTCCCCTGTCCTCCCTCTCCTGTTCCCCTTTCCTCCCAGGATAGTGGAACATTCCTGAGACCAGTTCTGGAAGCACCTGACCCCTGCCCTTCCCGCAGGAACTGGCCTGAATCTTCCCACCGGCCCTGTCCGTTCTCCCACCTGATCTAACCACTCCTGCCCTCCCACCTAGGGCTCCCATGCTGGTCTCCTGAGATAACATCTTAGCAGGACCTTGCCAAAAGCACCCCTTTTTCTGCCCCTGGAAGGAATTAGTTTCACTTGTTCTGAAGAAGAGTCTCTGCATGTACTTGTAAACCTTGCCAAGAAACCTGAGAGGCCCTGAATTCCTCAGTACCTGGATCCAGAATCACTTAATCTGCCACAGCTCCCTTCCAGGGGCACTGAGATGATGGAGTTACAAACCGCTTAAAGGCTTAGGGAATGTCAGCTTGGAAGGAGGGCAGAGTGAGGGAGCGTCTGCCCACATTTGGCCTGGCTTCCCAGATGAAAGAGCTTGGCAGCAGGGAGTGGTCACAGAACCTGGTGCAGACCCTGGGGGCCCAGCTTGCCCCTCTGGCTTCCCAGAGAGGACATGTGATTGACACTGTTGAGGGCTCTGTGCAGGCTCTCAGCACCTCAAAGTTCCCAGAGCCTGGAGGTATGTGGGGTTTGGGGAGGGCAGTGAGGGCTGCCCCACTTTGCATGACCCCAAGGGCTCTGTTTATGGGTGAATGGAGAGGTAGAAATGTCCGCAGTAAACCCACAGTGAGCATGGTCATTTTAAAGTATCCTTCAAAGGCTTTTGTAACACTCAAAATCCACAAAACCTTTCCCAGTTTATGCCCAGGTTCATCTCCAACCTCATATCCTACTACCACCCCTGGTAAGTTCCAAACGTATTGATGTTATTTTTTGATCCCCCAAAATGCCCCTCACTGGCCTAGTAGTGTCCTGCTTCAGAGCCTGTTTTAGTTACTTTTCTTACTGATGAGACAAAATACCCAACACCCATAAGTTAGGAGAGGAAAGATTTATTTAGCTCACATTTTGTAGAGTTTCGGTCCATAGTCAGCTGGCTCCAAGGCAGGGTGGTATCGCAGAGGAGAAACAGTTCATGATGGCAGAAGGTAGCAAAGCGACGAGGAGAGACCACAGTTCTTTCCGTCCCTTCTATCTTATCCAGGCTGCTTAGGGCAGGGAGCACTCACACCCTTAATCCCAGTGCCCCTGACCCTAGCACTGCACCATGACTCAATCCTAGTGTCACACACTCTAGACCCAGACACCTCTGAAGAAGCCCCACCCATGACTGCATGAGGCTTTGGGGGAACATCCAGATCCCCTTTGGGGATCTGTGCACAAGCTGCATCTATACGCCCCCAAAGTTGGCTGCTTTTTATGATTAAATGCTCATCTCAAACTCCACCTGCTCTGAAGGGTGTCTCTACCGTGTGGTTTAGAATGGTCACCTTGGGCTGGGAAAGTACCTTGGAGGTACAGCACTTGCCTAGCATGTATGAAGCCATGGGTTTGATCCTGAGCACTGTAGATAAATAAAGACAGTGTTTTTCTCACTTTTCCTCAGGCACTGGAGCCCTGGCCTTCTAGCTAGCTCTGTGATTTGAACAAGTTGCTGTTTATAAGCTTTCTCTGTGAAATGGGAGTGAAGACCCTCACCTTGCCTTTTTCCTTGAGATTTTCTACTCATTCCTGCCTTATGGTTTAAATCCCACCTGAAAAGAACTTGTGGGCCCTTTGGAAGGTATTATTCTTTTTCTCTAGCACATTACCTCCAAATCATACTTCATTCTTGCTGTCTCCCCAGAGTGAGCCCGACGCCTCCAACCTTGGAGATGTTCAAAACTATGTGTAGAACAAACACGGAACTGAGTCAAGCAGTGATGTCCTGTTGCTAATTGCAAAGTGCCCTCCCTCCATGAAAGTCACCCCAGGGAGCAGAGTATCAGAGTGTGACAGTCAAGGGTCTAGCTTCTTGAGTACCTGCTCAAAAGTCAGGAGCATTTCAGCTGAGACCCCCCTCCCACCTCTCTGCCTCCAAACCCTTGCAAATGGCGAGACCAGGTGACAGCTCAGTGCTGCCCTTTTATGCAGGAGAATGGAGACTCCTTCCAAAGAAGGTGACAGAGCACACGCATTGCTGAGCTGGGACTGAACTCGTCTCCTCTCTGTAAGGCTGTGCCCCACGGTGTGTGTGGCAGAGAAGACAAGCAGGTGGGTTTTATCATCCTCTTGTTACACAACAGCTGAGGGACGCCAGGGAGAGCAGAGGGTGACACCTTCGATCTGTTCTACAAACCTGTCACCATGTCTGACATTTCCAGCCACCGTTCATTCTTCTGCACCCATACTGCATCTCTAGGGGACACCCGCTAGGACATGAGCACTTTATCCAAATCTCATCTCTTCAGGAGATTTGCTTCTCACACAAACCAGTCCAAAAAAAATGCAGTGAGACCCTGTAGGAGGGGAGAAGACATTTGTTACTGAGAGCGAGCCTGAGGGTCGAGGCTGGGGGCAAGAGTAAGAGGGGAGTGTGGCATCCATGCCAACCTCTCCAGTCTCATTTTGCCTCGGGCTGGCCTCAAACCTGAACCACAGAGAACTGTGCAACTGCCAACAAACAAACGCACACAGCAGACAAAGAGCTGTGTGTGCCGGGGATAACCAGTCCCACCGGTGGTTTGGGTGTAGTGGAAAGCAATGCGTGGCTTTGGGAACAGATGGCATTTAGAAAGCAGAGAGGAGAGAGGGCCATCTCTACCTCCCCGTGCAGCCATGCCCTCTGTGCCTGTGGTGAGACACAAGTAGTCACTGGACACTCTGTGTTAAAGCAGACCAAGGGCTAGAGCACACAATCTGAGCCTCAAGGAGGATCCAGGGAGGACCCCGGGGGTCACCTTATGTGCTTTGACAGCTGCAATGGCCAGAAAATGAACACATTCAGCAAGACTCTGAAATTCTAGCTAAGAGCTCAGAGCTGTCCACGCCCTGTTCCCTGGAGTCAGGAATAGGAAACACCTACAAGGAGTTCAATGGAACAAATAATGTCACCTGTTGATCCGGACCAGACACCCCCTGATTGTTGGCAAGGTTTGTTCCATTCATCATCTGGGGCCACGGGGGGTGGGGGGGCGGCGCAAAGCTGAGATCAGCTTGCAGCGTTCAGTCTGGGGCTGCTTACAGAGCCTCCAGCACAGAGGCAGTTTTGCCTTCTTCTCTTCCTATCCAAAGCCTGGCTGGTCTGCAAAGTTCTGCTCAGGTTCCTTCTGGTCCACAGCGATTCTCTCCTCTCGGATCTTTGCTGAGCATTGCAAAGTGCTGAGCATGATATAGGAAAGACCCCTTGAGATAGCCTGGAGCCAGATGGAAACTGAGTCACCAACATCGCCTTCTCTCACATTATAAGTGGGGAAAGTGAGGCTCACACAGAGCAGAACATCCATGCACTGGAATGCCAGGCGGGTCTGGGTACTCAGTGAATTCAAATGAGAGATGATGACACTCCCTGCAGGGGCAGGTGGCACGTGGGCTTTCAATGGGTGAATCTAAGATGACATTAAGGTGGGAAATTTGTATTTTAAGAAATCAATACGGCTTTTGGTGGTGGTGGTTTTTGGCAAAAGAAATTATGTGGCACATCTTCCCTTAGAAGTCATTGACCAGTCAGGATTCTTTGGCTATGAAAAAAAAATGGACTCCAGGTAATTTAGCAGATGGGAACTGAGTGGAAAGACGTGGGGTTTGTTGCAGAACAGAAGGAAGGGTTGAGACATCTGGCTTGGAGAGGGCAGGGAACTATGCAACCTCGGGAATCCAGGTAGGAGGAACCTGTCAACAGTCACCAAGGAAATAGGTTTGATCAGCACCCACTGTCCTGTGCCTGCATCAAGATAAAGGTCCCAAGTCAGAGCAGCCAGGTTGAGTCATGGCCAGAGCTGGGTGAGGCAGCTTGCCTGGCAGTTCTGCCAAGATCACACAGCGGGAAGACAAGCCACTCATCAGAAGGAAATCAGGGTGCTCTTACCAGAAACGAGGGGAAGGAGAGGAGCAATCTCACAGCTGCTCACACTGCACTTTCTTGGTTTGGAATATGGGTTAGCAAACCATACCCCACCCCTTGCCTGTGTTTTGAACATTTTGCTCCAGTGCAGTGGTGCCCGCCTGGTTGTACCTATTGCTATGGTCACTGTCACACCACAGGGCAGAGCTGTGAGGTTTCAGCAGAGGCCCTATGGCTAGCAAAGACACTGGGAATCATACTTTACTCTGTGTCTCTTTAGAGGAAAAGTTTGTTGGTCCCAGGTCTAGGATGCTATGCCACCTCCGCCAGTCCCTCCTGGCCTGGCCTCAAGCAAGGTCTTTATGCAGATGCCTCCATTTACCCTTTGTGCAATGCCAAGTTTGAGCTGTGCATTCTTTACCTACCTCTGCAACTGTCTCATTTTAGCCAGCTGTCGCATACTGTACTTAACGGTGCAGGTGATTTTATTAAAAAAAAATAGCCTTTACTTCCTATTTGTTAGGGTGGCTATTGTTGGAAAAGAAACAAGTGTTGGCAGGAGCGTGGAGAAAGTGGAAACTCATGTGCACTGTTCACGGGAATATAAAATGGTGTAAGCACCATGGAAAATAATGTGGTGGCTCCTCAAAAAGTCATGCTAGGATCGCCGCCTAGTCCAGCAATTCCACCGCTGTATACTCCTGAAGAACTCAAAGCAAGGTCTCAAGGAGACATTTGTACACTGCTCTCTCTCTCTCTCTCTCTCTCTTTCTTTCTCTTTCTCCCTTTCTTTTTGTCTTCGAGACAGGGTCTTGCTAAGTCATAAGCTGACTTGGCTGGGGATGAACTTGTGATCCTCCTGCCTCAGCCTCTGGAGTGCTGGGATCATAGGCATGCGCCACCACACCCGACTCCAGCTACTTTGCAGTAACATTTCACAACTCTTTCAGTGTGAGGGTGACATTGCAGACGTGGTCTGAAGTTCCGGGCCAACCCTGGAGGGTCCTCATCAACTTGCCCTTTTTCCAGCTTCCTGCCGACAGTTGGACTGGCCCAGCGTGGGCCAAGGCAAGGGAGCCAATCAGGCGCAGGCTGTGACAACTGAGAAGCTGCCTGATGCCAGATCTGGCTCCTGTTCTTATGGATAACTTAAATAAACAGCCATATCTCAAAGCACTCGGTTCATTTCCTCTGTCAGACATGCATATATCAAATGGTATTGGAAACTAGGACCAAACAAAACAACCATGTCCAAGACAAAATGTGATTTTCCCTCGTTTGCTAATAGCTCTGTGTTAGCCATGCTGGGCCCGTCTTTTTCTGCTTTGAAGCACCTGTCTTGAGGAACCGGGCGCTGTGGCTTTCCCTCACCCTTTCCTCTGCGTCAGACACAATCCAGGCAGCCCCACAAAGGACAGCGTGTTACAGGTAGCAGAGCTCTTATTTCAAGCTTTTACTCCCAATTTTAAACACATACGTGGGTGTACAGGTATCATGAACCCTCGGGTCTCTGTTCCCGCAATAATCAATTCACATCCAAATTTCTTTCATCTCTACTCAAACCCACGTCTCTTCCCATCCCTTCTACAACTTTTGTTGAAGGCAAATACGCATACGGAAGAGTGCACCAACGCTAAGTAGACAACTCGAACGTTCACAGAGCATGCACATCCGGGTAACCGACGTCCAGCTCCAGAAACAAAACATCACGAGCTCCTCCCAAGGCCCTACGTCCACCTCTGTGAGGTGGACTGATTCCTCATCCAATGCTTTCACAGCTCTTTTTTTTTTTTTTTTGGCGGTACTGGGGATCAAACTCAGGACCCTGCGCTTGCTAGGCAGGCGCTTATTCCACTGAGCTATATCCCCAGCCCTATCCAATGCTTTCATGTGGCAGCCAACTAAGGTGCAAGAGGGAAAATGACCGTCCCGAGAAGATAAAGTTCAAAGCTCTGCTGCGACTCCTATTCCGAACAGACTTGGAGCGCCCGTGACTTCTCCCATGGAACGCATCCTTCTGGGAGGCGCCGATCCCTGCGTAGGAGCTTTCCCCATGTTAGCGGAGCCGCTGTGGCTTCGACACCCCTTGGGCTCCAACAAGTCCTCACACACTTGCGTTCTGACGTGCCCGCCTGGGCTTTCTTCCAGCCCCGGAGCTCGATTCTATCTCTAACTCACCGGGCTGGTGCTTAGAGAGCAGGGGAATTGCTCTGTGTTCAGCCCACCTCGGGAATCCCTTGGGGGAGGTTTAGAGCAGCACATCCTTGGGGCTTGAGACCCTGGCACGCACTGAGCTCTGCAAGTAGCAGCAGTTAAGTCTTTGACCCTTTCCTGAGCACCCAGCTGTGTGTGGAGCTTCGGAACCAACTCAAGCCAGTTCAACAGCCCTGCTGCAAGGCCCGATAACCTCAGCTTCCACAGGTTTGCTTTTGTCAGAAGTGAGAGCTCTGGGCTCCGCGGCACCAAGCTGACGTATGGTCTCATGTAATTACTGGGGACTTTGGCCTTTTCTCCTCAGGGCATCATTTCCCTGGAGGGTGTCTGGTCGGATACATTTGGGACACACTAAACACACTCACCCCTCTTTAGAGCCGAAAAGCAATCCTCAGTGCTCCAGCCCCGGTACTGCTGGGGAGGTTTTTATGGCTAACTTTTCAAAAAGATACTCCCTCTTTTCACCCGGACAGTTCATATTTGTTATGAGGAATGTTTTTAAGTACAAAGGATAAAAACAATTCTTTATTTTTTCACTCAAGCAAAGCTTTTTTAGGATATTGATATTTCTTTCTTTCCAGACTAGATTTTTTTTTTTTTTTTTTATACTGGGAATCAAACTCAGGACCTTGGGCTTACCAGGCAGGTGCTTGTGCCCCTGAGCTATAGCCCCGGCCCCAGACTAGATATTAAAAAGAACATACATCTTATAGAAATGAGATTATTCTTACCTGCTAGTCTGTCATCTACTTTGCAGGATATCATAACCATCTTTTCATGTTAAGGAATAGAATCACAGCATTAAATTAATTCATCTATTTATTCAGTAGAATTTATTCACTGTCTACAAAGTATCAGGCATGAACTACCCCAGCCAGGTGGGACAGAATCAGCAGCAACCCTTAGATCTCACAGCTTTTCTCTACTATGTTGTGCTCAGACTATGAATTCTTGATCCACACACCTCCCACAGTCTGACCTATACACACACTTGCAACCATCACTCAGACAGAGAATGTTTCTCTAGGACTTTCTTTTTGGGCAGGGGAGTCTTTTGTCTTTTTGAGACAGGGTCTCACTATGCAGTTCAGGCTGGCCTTGAGCTCACTTTGTAGCCCAGGCTGGTCTCTACAGTGATCCTCCTGCCTCAGCCTCACAAGTGCTGGGATTATAGGCATGCGCCACCATATCTGGCTCTATAGAAATTCTAAAGAGAAAAACAGAAGGAGCAGGCATGTCAGACAATGTCAAAGAGACAGTGTCAGCCCGGAACTGCTGAGGTCACAGCAGAGTCCGTTTTTCCCTTTCCCACTAGGGATCCTCCTAACTGAGACAACCTGGAGGGGGTGTCCTGTGCCCCACTTGTCCTTAGAGGACAGAGCAGCCAGTGGCCATGAACAAGGGCTGGCGGGTGTGCCCTGTGCAGACAGGCTGAGGCCCCCGGGGCACCCAGTCAGGGAGGAGGAGCGCTTTGCTGCAGTTCCTCCCAACAGCAGCTCCAGCCACTGGTCTGGGCTTCTTGGGGAGCAGAGGGCAGGAGAGAGGTGCTGAGGGGCAGCCAGGGGCCAGAGTGCAAGCAGGGAGGCCTCGTTCACGCTGTGAGAGGGAGAGGTGCTGGGGGAACTGGGGTGCTGGGGAGCTGGGGTGACAGGTAATAGTCAATTATCTGGGTGATGAGGGGAAGTCTGAATACGCCCTGGATTGCACACTGCGCTGTACCAAAGTTACATTCCTTGACTTTGATCATCGTACTGTAGACTATGTTTTGAGCTTCAGGACAACCCAAGACTGGTCTTTGATATATAATGTTATTTTTTTTTCTAATGATGTAAGAAACACATACAATTTGAAAGTATAGGGAAGTCTGAGAAGCCATATCTGGAGAAGTTTTTTTTGTGTGTGTGCGTTTTTGAGACAGGGTCTCGCTATGTAGTTCAGGCTGGCCTTGAGCTCACTTTGTAGCCCAGGCTGGCCTCGAACTCACAACGATCCTCCTGGCTCAGCCTCCTGAGCACTGGGATTACAGGCGTGTGCCACTACGCCTGGCTGGAGAAGTTTCCTTGCTGGTTTTTAACACTCAGAGCCTCCAAAGTTCAGATGGCCTCAGGCCACATGGCTGGCAACTTCCTTTCCTCCTAGCATCCCGGGTAGGGCAGGGTGGGGAGCCTGACTCCTTCCTAGGGAGCTCTGCGGCTTGCCGCTGACAGTCCATGGAACACCCAAGCCCTCTGTCTTCCCGGCTAGCTCCTCCTCATCCTTCCATGGAAAGCTGGGCTGGGGCTGGCCCTGAAGCCAGGTGCTGTGCATGCCACCCAGAGAGCCGGACTCCGGGGAGAAGGACAGGAAACCCCTGTGAGCTGTCCTACCTGAAATCCTGTAGTTTCAGTTTATTGTTGTTTTTTGAGACAGTGTGTCACTATGCAGTTCAGGCTGGCCTTGAACTAGCTTATGTAGCCCAGGCTGATCTCAAACTCACAGTGATCCTCCTGCCTCATCCTACTGAGTGCTGGGATTACTGGTGTGCACCTCTACTCCCGGCTCAGTTTATTGTTTTAACATAGGCTTTGGGCATATGCCTTGAATTGCCACGTCTACCTCTAGAGGAGCGAGTTCCTCAGCTTTGCATCTTTCAGCTAGCAGTGGTGGGTGCCCTGTTTTCCTCTCTTTCCCCTCAGACCTTCTTTGATGTGTCTCTCAAACAGTCATTCAAGTTCTGCTCTGGGGCCATTCTGGGCCTTACTGCCATCAAGGCTCGAATGCCCAAGGGCAGAAGAATTGGTATTATCTCCAACATGAGGCAAAAATAGTGATGAATCTAAAGTTTACTGAGAAGTCACCACGGGCCAGATACTCTGCTAAGTGTGTAGCACATTACTTCTTTTAATGCTCGCAAGGACTCAAGGGACAGCTCTTCTCCCTGGCTTATTCATGGGGGAAACCTGGCAGGAGTGGGTGGGTTGTACGTGGTGGGAAAGAGGAACAGAGGTGGGTCCGGGACGCAGATCAGCCCTGATTGTGACAGCAGAAAGTCACCACTTCCTCGGAGTCTGGCCGATCTCCAGCCCCAGCGCCAACTCTGGCGTTGGACAAAAGCCTGCCCCCTCCTGTCTCCCTCCCCCACACCCCACTCTGCCCAGATCAGCCTTGGAGAGGAGCCACACCGAGCTTAGTCCTCCTGTTTGTCCTGCTGAGGACACTGGGCTCCGAGGCAGGGCCACAGCCTTGCACAACCTGGGTGCATCCTTTCATTGTTTCCCGTGTGAAAGTGACTTCCTGGAGCTGTACAAGGTGGGACCTGTCAGAGAGTGGCAGGGATGAAGCCTAGCCTCTTGGCCGCAGGGAGAGTCGGCACTTGAACCCAGAGCCAGGGGATTTCTTGGCAATCAGGGCAATGGAGGATGCTTTGGGCCATGTGGAAAGCAAGTCTTGCTGGGTGTACAGGCCTCCGGGAGAGCAGAGCAAGTCTCCTCCTTCTCACCCAGCCTCCGTGGGGCCACGCTGCCCACGGGGGGGGGGAGCAGACAGTGTGACCAGTTCTCCAGGCCTGTGCAGCCTGGTTCCAATCCACCTTTCCCGTTGCCTCTCATGCCAGAGCCATCTGGTGCTCCTCGGCCGAGGCCACCTAGCTGTCTCGCCCAGCGCCTCGGGCTTTCCTGCCGGTGCCCTAGGGTGGGGTGCCCTCTGCCTCCCCCAGGAGCCTCCTTCCTCTCTGCGCTCTTGTTCTTACGCTGCTGAGACTCCACCCATCCTTGCTTCAAACGTCCCTTCTCCAAGGTGTTAACTTAGAACGATCTTTCTCTGGGTTCGGGAGATATCCAACTGTCCATCCCTCCTCCCTCCCTCCTCCATCCCTCCATCACCTGCCCAGCACTCCGTGCCTCCTTCCTTACCACTGTGTCCTACACTTAAGGAATAATGTACAGCGCAAGGCCCTCAGCTATGGATGCGGAAGTGGAGGCCTGGGCCAGGAATGTGGGAAGCGCCGCCTGGGGGAAGGGAGGCCAGCAACAGCCGCCAACGAGCAGGGACAGTTAATTTCGCGGAGAAGCGAGAGGCGAGAGGCAGTGTACACTTAGCTGCAGCACCTCAGCAATGAAAAGAATAGTTGTTGGTGACTGACAAGTTGTCAGCGTGCACTTCAAACGACAGACCTCAGTATTCACACATCCTTTTACTCTTTTCTTTTTCTTTCTTTTTTTTTTTCCGGTCTTTTTGAGACAGGGTCTCACTATGTAGTTCAGGCTGGCTTTGACTTCACTATGTAGCCCTGGCTGGCCTTGAACTCACAACAACCCTCCTGCTTCAGCCTCCCAAGTGCTGGGATTATAGGCGTGCGCCACCACGCCTCGCTCACACATCTGTTCTAGGGCTTCTTTTTCTGGTTGGACTGTGTGGCCTTGGACAAGTCGCATCATCTCTCTGGGACTTTATTTTCTTGTTTACAAAGGGTGATCAGAAGTACAGCGAATGTCCAAAGTTCATTGCAGTAAAAGACACATTGCATTAAGTAATTCCTCTTCAAATACTCCGTTTCCATCACACTTAAGCTATTCTTCTCGATGTTTTCTGAAGCATTTCTGGAAGTGTTTTGCAAGTGTCTTTAGGAAGCAAAATACAGCGCTGCTGCTGAGTGCCATCCAGCAGAAAGGCAAGTACGTGAAAATACGGTGGGCGTGGCCTTAGCTCAGTGCCCGGATGGGGCGCTGTCACTTCCTGCTCCTCCACAAAGTCAAAATGACCACGAGAGGTAAGCATTTTGCACTGCTTCAGGACATCGGGGCAGCCACGACACCACAGTGAAAGCCCCTCACAAAAGAGGACTCCAGAGCTGCTGCTTCAGAGAGCGGCCAGAATGACGGGGGAGGTGTGTTCAACGTGCGGGGGACAACGGCAAGGTGTCTTTTACTGTAACTCTTATTTAAACATGCACCGTGTTTTTCTGATCCCACCTCATATAAGAGGGAAAAATCGCCACTGTCCCCAAAGGCAGCCTGGGTGATTAAATGATCTTTTCCGAATACCATCATAGGATGGTGGTTCAGAGCTTTGCTGGAGTCACATAGATTTTAAATCACAGCTCTGCCACTAGCAGGCTCTATGACTTAGGAAGGTTACTTAACCTTTCTGTGGCTTTGGTGAGTAATAGTAACAACTTCAAAAGGGAGTCGAGGAGGGAGGGCAGTGTGGGACAGGACTGGGGGTGTTTTACAACCCCGCTCCTTGCTGACGTTCATTTCCCTTCGGCCCTTCTCAGGGTCCTCGCCTTGGCCCCTTGCTTTGTATTCTTCGAAATTTCAGTTCTCCACTGTCATCTCAGTCGGTAATTCATGTGAAAGTACAAAAGCACACAGGAGAAGTCCCCCCTGTCCCTGGAGTCAGCTCCAGAGGATCTTCGTACTGGTGCCCTAATTTTCAGACGCATGTGTAGGGGTAGAAACACACTTATTACCTTTTACACAAAGGGTAGTTTTCTGGGTTTTTTTTGTTCATTTGTTTTTTGTTTTTGTCTTTGGAGACAGTTCACTATCTCCATGTCTCACTATCCACTTCATACTGGCCTTGAGCTCACTCTGTAGCTCAGGCTGGCCTCGAACTCGCAGTGATCCTCCTGCCTCAGCCTCCTGAGTGCTGGGATTACAGGCGTGCGTCACCATGCTCGGCACAAATGGTAGTTCTCTATGTTTATGGCCCCACACTTTACTTCTTAATGCTATGCTATAGAGACCGTTGCTTGGCAGACAGAAAAAGCTTTCCCATTCTTTCCCTATCAAAGCTGACGGATGCCTCCGCAATGCCATCCTGTGTCAGCTTGTTCCCTGGCAGTGGGCGCTGAACAGGAGGGCAGGAGTAGGAAAGGCCCAAGTCCCACGCAGCCCTCACCCCACGACCATCAAAGCCTTTTGCTTTGTGGAGGCCCCTGTAATTTGCTCTCGTTAACCCCACTTTGTTCTGGGCTGCAGGAGCCGCAGGCAGCCGCTGCAGGCCTGGTCCTGCCGCGTGGCCCTCTCCTTCCTGCCGTGGCAGGGACGCCAGCGGTGCAGCCTTCCCACGCCACCCTCTCTGCGGGGGACCTGCTCAGGCCGGAAGTCGGGAGTCTGTTAGAACGGGGGACTTGTCAGAGATGTTTGGTTTTAAAAACAAAGCAGAACCAGAGCTCTGCCGTGGCTTTACTTTCCCTGTTAGCAGTCACCATTCTCCTCTGCTTGCTGTTTCTTACCACCAAGGAAAACACTGCATTTTATCTCATTTCCTTTTTGTCAGTGAAAAGACATGTTTTTATTCCTTCCTTCTTTTATTCAACAAACATCTACCTACTGATAGAACCCTGCTCCATCCCTGGCACGGTAGCTCTGGAAACAGAAGAGACCAAGAGGCCTGGGCCTCGGGGGAAAGCCACAGCAGGTGAGGGGCACCTGAAGGGCTCCTCTGAGGTCAGAAGAGCCAGGCTATCACAGGTGGGGGTGTCCTGGGCTGTGCTTTGGACCATCAGACAGCCCATGGGGTTCACTGCACCCGAGGACAGAGTCGGGACCGCAGTCTCTGCTCCAGGTGTGCACAGGTGACAGATGTAGGGGAGGTGGGATGGAGAGGCCCTTCTGAGCTAAAGCAGCAGCTACAGGCCAGACTAAGAGACGCTGATGACTCACTGGGCCTCTGTACTGCTTGCTTACTAGGGCCAAGCCAGTGCCCCTGTCCCGGGAAGGTCTACAGAGTCTTCTCATCTCAAACCACTGCTCAACTGAGCTCACGTGTCTGTGACGCTTCTGCACACGCCTGCTTCTTCTCAGCTGTTACTACCCTTCCTGCCTTTCCCCCATGAAGTTGTTTCATCTTCAGCAGACCCTTGTGAGTGAAGGAAGACGGGGATTACTCTTGGGGGTTGTAGGCCAGGACACTGGGGCCCAGAGAGCTGCAACATCAAACCCAAGTTCCCTGCAGTTCCGCCTCAGCCACTGCACCACGGTTCCCAGGACACACGTCAGGGCCCCACAGAGCAGGGTCGCTCTCAAGGCTGAGGGCCTGTTGGCCCCTTTGCACCATTCCCTGGTGCGTGCTCGGTGGAGTTTTCCAGAGTGTGCACGCTGGTGATGCCATACCCAAGAGCCAGGAGAGTCTGGGAAGGGATTTGTAAAAATGTGAAACAGAGCCACTTTTCCTAATTTTGTAGGTGATTCTTTCTTTGTACTGGGAAAGAAACTTAGGACATTTTGCTGGTCAGGCAGGTGCTGTGCTGCACACACCCGGCTCTCTGTGCCTAATTTTTTTTTTGTCTCTTTGAGACAGGGTCTTGCTCTGCAGTTCAGGGCTGGCCTTGAGCTCACTTTATAGCCCAGGCTGGTCTCGAACTCACAATGATCTTGCTGCCTCAGCCTCCTGAGTGCTGGGATTACAGGCGTGTGCCACCACACCTGGGTCTCTGTTCCCAATTTTTTAATTAAAAATGTTTTTCTGTGAGATTTTTTGTGAATACCTGGTGGGTTTCTCCTTCTTCTCCCCCTCCTTGTTTCTTTCTTTCTTTCTTTTTCTACAGCTTTCTGTGAGTGTTAATCTCATCCTTTCCCTCTCCCTGTCTTTTCTCTCTGCGGTACTGGGGTTCAAACCTGGGCCACAGCTGAGTGGTAGCTGGAGCTCAGCTTATCTTTCCTGATCAACAATCCTTCCCGACAGCATCTAAGACGTCTCTCACACCATTTGCGTGGCCCTTAGTGAACCCCTGAAAAATATATTCTGTTTCCTACACTGCTTATGTGTTATACACAGTGCTCACAAGCATTCCCTCTAGACTTGGTGCCAACTTACCTAGTGGCTTTCACTTGATGTGACAGTGGGAAGCTGAAAAACAAAAGCGACCGTAACAACGTCAGCAATTCCGTAAGCACCGGTGGCTTGCAGTCCCACACCACACCATGACATGCTCTGGAGACAACTGTGAGCATTTGAGGATCACTGTGAGTGTCCCTTGTAAGGGGATCTGCTCTTCTGGATGTCAGTCCTGATGTGCTCTTTTATATTCGCGTTTAGACTGCTCTCTTTATCTGGAACTCTGTGGGAGACCTGAGGAGGACTTCTGAAGGGCATGTATTTCAGAAGAATTTCATCCCAGAAATATTAAGTTACAGGCTGACACCAACAGTCCCCCGCCCTTTGGTGCACCTGCACTGGTTCCTTTAAAAGACAAGAGCCACAGTCTTCCTTCTGCCATGTTGGTTGAGTGACTACAACCCTCTCCAGGTTATTCTACAGCACACTTGGCACTTAGCTTTGAACTTTTTAACCCCTTCAGAGGCCGCCCGAGAGCTCCTTGTTTTGGAAGCTCACAGCGAGAGGAAGGAGCCTCTGATCCCGCCTGAACGGGTAGCGCTGACCCTGAGTTCTGCTCCCGCATCCAGATGCTCCTGCATGATCCCCTCAGAACCATGAGACATTTCTTGAGCTGCAGGGCCCCAGTTGTCAGAAGGAAAAAGCCAGCTACTCTCTTTTGCTTACATCATTGTTCTGCAGGTCAAATAAGGTGAAATACTTTGAAGTACAGAAAGCACTTGTCTCTTTCCTGAGGCCTCTGACATGCTGTTCTCCCTCCCTGGAACCTGTCCCACCCTTCTCTGTCACTGTGTACCCAAACAACCCTAAAACATCACTGACTCACTTTGCTCTGGCCACGCTGTCCTGTGCCTGCCAGGGGCTCTCTTTCCCAAGCGCCTGCGTGGCTTCCCGGTGACTTCCTTCCGCCAGCCTCTATCACCTTGCAGACGCCCCCAGGGATCAGCGCCCACCTGCAGTCGCTGTCCATTCCCCTGCCCTTCAAGGTTCGCCTGCCCCACACCTGGCACCCTATATGCCCACTGGTCTACCTGTTGGTAGACCTAGCTTTAAAGTGTCAGTGTCACCAGAGCAGGGACTTGGCTATGTCCCAGCTGCAATCTCAGTCTTAGAGCAAGCCTGGTACATATGCCCACCTTCACCACCAAAAACGCAAAACAAAATTTAAAGACACGAGGCAAGGAAACAAACCAGCAGACAGCGGCATCAGAGCGTGAGAAGGGGTGGGCTGGGTGGAAGGAATTTCAGGGGTCCAAACCACATGGAACAAAGCACAGGCGCCCCCATGTTCCCTCGCCCCGCCCCCCAGCGTATTAGAGCAAAGCCTACGTGTAATTACGGCATCGGAGCTGTGTCCTCCCCGTTAACCAGAGGACTGTGTACACCTCTTTGCTCACTTCATTGGCCCAAAGCCCGTGCAGCCTTTGGCACGCGGTGAGCAGCGGCCCAATTGCGCAGCAGCGGATCCGGCCTCGCTAACTGGGCTGGCTCTGGGTATAGTGCTCCCTGGTGACAGGGCCCAGAGGGGCGCGGCTGCTGCCCTCGGAGCCTTTGATGTCTCCGCACTCAGGCCTCGTGGGACTTGCTCAACCTCCGACCTCCACCCTGCGCTCCTGGCGCATGCCCAGCGGGTCTGCAGCCGCCTGCGCCCTGAGAGCTCTCCTGGTGCCGGAAGCAAAATTCTACCGAGCGAGCGAATAAAGTCTAAGTGCTTCCTGGCGCTGCTAGCCTCGTCGGCTCAACTTGACTCCTGTCTTCTCCTTTGCTCTAGTTCCCCTTGCCTACTACCTGGGAAGGTGCTGCCCCAGGCCCTTACCATTGCCCCTGCCCATGTCTTCTGCTGCTGCCTGTGCCTGTCTGTAAGATAAACAGACGGGTTGTATCACTTTGGGAAACTCTGGTCCCACTTTGGATCTCCACTTACCCATCTGATGAATGGGTAGATTTACCCAACCTCTACATTCTTTTCCAAATGGACATTTCCTATCTGAGTATTGAGCTAGCCCTTCAGCGAGGCTGCAGAGATTTTGGAGACCCTGGACTCTGGGTGCTGGGTAGATAGTGGTAAAGAAATTCAACAAACAGTGATCCCAGAGGCCACAGTGGGAGGAGACACCCCCCCCCCCACAGAAAAATAAGGTAACTTGTGGGGTTGGTGAGTGTCCTGTAGATAGAAGTCAGGGGCTGGGACGGGAGGAGAGATGGGGCCTCGTGAGGGAGGTGTCCAGGGCTTTGAGGCCGCATTTGTTGAGACCTGAATGACAGGAAGGTGGGGACAAAAGGTCCGTGAAGGCAGTACTTAGGGCCCAGAGATAGGTAGGGCTTGGAGTGTCAGTGTCACCCTCCATGGGGGAACCAGAGGCCTGTGAGCGCGTGTGGAGAGGAGGAGCCTGCGCACAGTGTGCGTTTCCTGCTTGGCCGGAAGCCTATGGGGGCTTTGCAGGAGAGCAAGTCACCATGGCTGCTCCCCGGAGAGCCCTCTCCCAGGGAGAGGGCCTGGCTGGTTGGAGGGCACAGGGGCTGGAAGGAGGGTACAGGTTGGCACAGGTTTGGGGTGGGGTTGGATGCACTTGTGGGGAAAGGAGAGGCACCTGGGTACTGTTAGCCGCTTCCGGTCAGCGACCACATCACTCGGGGATCCCATGGGGTGGTAGTTTACCAAAGAGCTGGGCACTAGCTGTGGGGGCACCTGAAAGGGTACTAGGGTGACCTCTATATTTCTCACCTGTCACTGTCCTCAAGGATAGGACCCAGAGAGTTTTGTCACTTCACTCTCAGTGCTCAGCAGAGTGCCAGGTACAGAGTGGCATTCCTGGCAGCCACTGAGCTGTCCCTAGAGCATGGATCTCCCTCGAGGACCTCACAGGCAGGCTGGGAGGCTGTGCTCAGAGCATTCCGGAGCTCACCCGGCCACGGATAGTACTGCCGGTGCTCTTTGAGACCGCAGCTTTGCTGTATCACCCACTGTTGCACCCAGGTCACCCAGTGCCCTCAGCCTGGATGGTTATGTCCTCCCTGCCTACAGGAGCTCGGGCCCCCACTGATGAAGCTGCTGCCCAGATGGAAAATTGTGCACATAACTTAAAATTCACTGAGCGTTCTCTCCAACCCGCTTCCTTGTAGGTCAGACGCACTTGAATAGAGACCCTTGGGGGACCTGTTTGTTTTCACTAAGGGTAGAATGTCAGTTGTACATGGCAAATGTTAGGGGTGAGGGTCCTGGGGAAGGGGCCTGTATTCATCCAGACTTCTCTTGGTCAGGAACCCCCTCCTTGTCTACAGTTAGGACATGTGCAGGAAAAAGATTCCTGGTCAGAAGGTCCCTCGAGGGTGCCCCAGAGCAGAGAGGTCCTGCCCAGAGCTTTTCTCAGGCAAGGGACTCCAGCCTTGCCCTCCTGGCCCAGCGGGCTGACTACACAGGCTTTGCCCTGTTCTGGGGGTAATAAGAAAGCCCAGCCTCAGGGCACTGGGGCTTGCTATTAAAATTTTAATAGCCATGGTGGGTTTGATCCCACACTACTGAAAGAATTAGTCACTACAGGTTCAAGTGAGGAATTTATGGACAGGCTTCAACAATCTGCTTCTAATTTGGGGATGGGAATTTTCATTCAAGAATCCCAAAGGGTACTGTGGTCCAGAGGAGGTGGCACGAGATTAGGAGTCTCCTTCCTGGATCCAACACATTCATTCCTGTGTGGCCAGCATCCTGCTAATCCAGGCTCCTCCCTGTGAGGTTGAGGCTGTGAGGTCTTAAGGAAGTTCTACCTCATCTCTGGACTTTGGCTTCCTAACTGTCAAGATGACAAAGTAGGGCTCTTTTCCACTCTGACCCCCTGAGGATGAATGGTGTCTCAGCTGTGGCTTTTCCTGGGGGAAGATTTCTTCATGGAAAGTTGCCCGTGGAGGCAGGGCAGTTCCTAAAGGACATAGTTGTCTGGGGTGGGTGTGCCAGTCCCTGCCACTTGCGTGCCATGGGGGCCATGGAAGGGGTTAAAATCACCAGTGAGGAGAAGCTCTCACCCAGCCCCTCCCTCTCCAAGCCCGTCTGGCCTCTGTTCCCAGGGATTTGCTTAGCCAGCTAGGGTTAGGCAAGCCTGCACTGTGGGGCGGGAGCAGAGGGGACTGAACTGTAGCAACTTGCCTGCTCTGCCCCCAGGCAAGAAATCTGAAGCTACCGCAAGGGGTGGAGAAATCTTGGAACCTGAGACACAGTCAAGCTGGAGCAAGACTCTGCCTTCAGAGATCACCGAGTCCACAGACTCCTTTCACAGGTAGGGAAACTGAGGCCCTGGAAGGAAACATTTCTCAGGTTCACCCAGAAGGTTAAGGACAAATTCAGATGCAGGTTTCCCAATTCCCAGGTCCTGTCCTTTCTCCTTGGCCGATCTTTAGAGTTTAGGGACAGTCCATGGGGCTGAAACTGTCATGAACAGGTAGTATGGGGCAGAGAGGGCATGATTACAGATGTCAGCAGGGCAGGAAGGCGGATCGACTCCTCTGGCTGCCTTCTGCACACTGTCCCCACCTTCATCAGGAACTCCAGGGGCCCCAGAGGACAGCTTCCTGGATCTTCCAATTGTAGCAGGCAGGTCTGTCCTAAGAGCCCAGGTCTGATGCGACCCCTTCAGTTCAGGGCTCAGTTTTTTTAAAACAGGCCTGGGCTTAAGCCCCAGCTCCTCTCCTTATTAACCGTGTAGCCCTGGGCAAATTGTTTAACTTTCCTGAACCTGAGCTTCCTGTGTGTAAAATGGTAGAGTTCGTCGTATCTTTTCCACAGTGGTGTTGAGAGATGAATGAGATCACGCAGGGTAGAGTACAAAGTGGATGATGGAGAAATGACAGCATTTGCCAGTCATCACTTCTCTGGGCTGGGTATGTCCTTGGCTTCATGGCTTTCTGAGGGGGTTGGTTCATCCCTTCTCAGCCTTCCTTTCAGTAGAAGGACCAATTTTGGGGCTGCCCTCCTCGAGGATACAAAGCTCTCAAAAGGCTGCAGAGGTGAAGGAGCTTTATAAAGGAACAGTGGGACCAGTGGGTCATTGGAACTCTCTCCATCTAGCGTGCCCCATGGGTCCAAGGCTCCTGGACAATCGCTGGGTTGACCAGTTGTCTGCGTCAGGTGCAGCATAGGGAAACACCAGGAACCTGGAGATGCAAGATCCATCCTAAACACTTGTGAGCTGAGTGACTCTGACCCTGTCATTTTACCTCCCTGTGACCATTTTTCTCACTGCAAAATGGGGCCATATTCCTTGTGTTTGTTTCTCAAGTCATACGTGTCTGAGTGGAATAAAGCACCTTGAAAACTGCAAAGCTTTACATTCTATGTTCCTGTGGTTCTGTTTCGATTTTCATGCGGCAGGGGGGTGTCCATGCCATTCAGGCCTTTAGGTTGAACCACTGGCTTGGGGGAAGCTGACCCAGCCTAGGCTCCAGAGTTGGATGTAAGACCTGGCTTTGCCAATCAAGCACTGAATTCCCTATAGTTACTGTGATTGGCCCACGGATGGACTTGGACCCAATCATAGCCAATCAGCATTCACCCTGGGACTTATGTTGGCAGGAAGAAATGGCTTTCTTCAGCTGGACAAGAGCCTGGGGGAATGTGAGCTTAGAGCTCCCAGGGACCATCAGGCAAACCTACCTGATAACTGCAACAAATGCAAAGAAAAAGCCAAAAGACACAGAAGGGCAGTCTTGTGGCAGTATTGTTTGACCATTTAGTTTCAGATTTAATACCAAACCATTCTTGGACTTTTCAAGGAGATGAGCCAATATTACCTGTTTTATTGTTTTCTTCTATTTCTTTAAAAATTTTTTTCTTCTTTCTAATTTCATCTATTCACATATATATTTATGCTTAAGCCAGTCTTCTTTGGGTTTCTGTCACTTGTAATCAAAATATCCAAATTAAGGCCAGAAAATAAATAGTTACTGGGTTCATTGTTCAGCTTTAGTTGCTGTTACAAAACCTTGGATAAACAGTTTATGAGGAGGAAAGGTTTATGCTGCCTCATGGTTTCACAGGTCAGTCCATGGTTGGGTTGTCCCTGCCTTCGGGTATGTGGCAAGGCAGCCATCTTGGTGAGGAGGGTAAGGTAAGCAAAGCTGCTCACCTCATGGAGGCTGGGAAGCAAAGAAAGAGAAAGAAGGGGCCAGAGTGTCCCTCCCCCTTCCCCATGACATAAATGTATCCACTGGGCTTTATCTTCTACAGGGCCCACCACCTCCCAATAGTGCCACAGACTGGGGGCCAGCTCTTCAGCACAGGGGTCTCCAGGGGGCACCAAGATCCAAATCTAACACTGTGTTTAGACAGTGTTAGCTGATGACTCAACATTCATTTTCCCTTCTCACCAACAACAGAGTCCTGCATAGGGAAACGGGGCAGGAAAAGACAGTGCTAAGTCTCAGGAGAGATGTGATGGCGGTCTAAGCCCATCTTCACACCCTGTTTCTTATATTTTATTATCTCTTAAGTTAGTGATGGCCATGTGACCTAGTTCCAGGATGAAACATATGAGGAACCTATTAAGAAAGGAATATGAGGTGCTTCTGGGAAAATAGACATATCCAATGTCAGCCTATCACTCTTTTCCTCCCTTGAAAGTGAATGTGATAACTGGAACTGCAGTAGCCATATTGTGACCATGAGGCAGGAGCCAAAGGCATTGCAGTGACACTAGTTCTAACATCACTGAGCCATGGAAAAAATGTCAACAGTTGTTTGCCTGTGTATTTCCTGTAATATACTTTTAAAATATTTGTTTAAGTCACTGTTAGTGGGGGCTTTCTGTTATTTAAGCTCAAAGTATTCTTTGGATATGAGTCATTTCAGTCATATACAATGCAGGTACCTATCTAACAACACCACTGATCCAAAATTCAGGCAAAACTAATACTAAAGAATGAAGTAAATAATATGTATTGAGTAACTACTTATAGTCAGGGTTTATAAGGGAAACAATTTAATACAGAACACATAATTTATAGGATTATTTTATAATAAGTTACCCAAAGAGTCACATACAAAGGAGTGCAGGAAATCTGTCCACACCCTAAAGACCCAAAGAATCCCACTGAGGGCCTAGACCCCTTGGCAATGTCCTGCATGAGTCCAGCTGAAGATCTAGAGCTCATGGCAATGCCCCCATAAGTCCAACTGGCAGCCAACAGCCCATGACAATGTCTCATGCAGGCCTGTTTCAAGGATCTGCACTTTGGGAAAGCCCAAAGGGCCGTGGTTGATGCTAGAAAATCTATGCCATTGGGATGAAGGCTCTGGGCCAGCAGGCTCAGGGATCTGCACTAGAGCCAGGAAATGATGCTCAAGGTAAGGACCAGAGCTCCCCCAAGTGAGCCACAGCTATTCTCAGAGGCAAGGTCCCTGGCTCCTCCAATGATGAGAACAGCCGAACCCACATCAGGAAAGCCAGCGCAACAAGCTCCTCCAGGAGAACCAACAGCACCATCTCTTCCTCTCCTGTTTTTCTTTTCATGCTACAGGCAACAATCCTCAGGTGGGCCTTCCACACCCAGCACCATGCTGATTCAGTCCAGCTAGGAGTTCCAAGTTGACTACCAGGTTGTCAACCCACCACAATCCACCATGCTCAACATGATAACCAGACACATTTCCTTAAACCATAATCTGCAGGGGCAGATTTATGAAAAGTTAACATGACTTGGTCTGTTCAGATTTATATGAATATAACAATTACATCTATACAATTCTTACTGTACTCATTTCTGCACTAAAAACAAAACGCTCAAAAGGTGATCAAAATTCAAGGTTAAAACACAATATTTTGACTCATTGTAACCTGATTACAAACATATCTAAAAATGACATTAAGGCATAGTGCCTGCCTGGCAAGTGCAATGTCCTGAGTTGGATTCCCAGTACCAAAAAATAAAATAAAATAAAAATGACATTAAAATCATATTAAAAAACTATTATGTTATAACAGCAGTCATTGGGGCTGGGGGTATAGTTCAGTGGAATAAGCGCCTGCCTAGCAGGCGCAGGGTCCTGAGTTCAATCCCCAGTACCGCCAAAAAAAAAGAACAACAACAACAAAAAAATAGCAGTCATTGCATTCCATTAACTTTTAACAACAAGGCATGACAACACTAAGAAATAGGATCTCCTTATTTCAAGTACGCTCTTCCCGTCTGGTGAAAGGCCTCAGGAGGTCATTTTTCATCGTCCTGTTCTTAACAACCATGTTCTCTGGTTTATCCTTACAATCCACACTCCACTGGAGCCTTCCCTCTGGTCGGGTGCTTCAAATCACCTTGCTGGCTCTTCACTCTTAATTTCTAACATAGATCCGGCCCAAAGCTCTCAACAATAACCATGCCACCTTCCCAACAATAGACTGCATTGAAATTTTTCTGCCAGGTTAGTTAGTCCACTGCCCTTAATCTCAGTCTCAGGCCAAGTCTCTGGACATGAGTAAAAAGCACACAAACTTTCTGCCAAGCCGTACCACATGACATCTGGACTCCAGCAGTCGATGCAGTCCTTTCCAGCAGAAACCTGTGGAGCCTGGTCTTGACTGGCAGGATTTCAATCAGCTTTCTGATCTTCTGACCTCTGACCAGCATCTCCCACACAGAACAACTGTGTTGATCTAGGGCTTATTCTGCAAGGGAAAGAATATATAATACAGGACACATATTCTATTAGATTATTGATAATAGTCACCCACAGAACAATATACAAAAGAGTACAGGAAATCTGCCCACACACTACAGACCAGGGATGTAGCTGAGGGCCTGGATCCCACAGAAATGTCCTTCATGAGTCCAGTCGAAGACCCAGAGCTCATAACAAGGCCTCCCACGAGTCCAACTGGAGGCCCAAAGCCCATAACAATATCTCACGCAGGCCTGTTTCACAGATCTGCCCTGCGAAGGCCCAAAGGTCAGTGGTGGAATCTAGAAAGTCTATACCAGCGGGATGAAGGATCTGTGCTAGCAGGCTGAGGGATCCATACTGGAGCCAGGAAACAATGCTCAGAAGAACCGGAGCTCCCCCAAAATTTACCACAGCCATCTTCAGCAACAGTGAGTTCCCAAGCTGCTCCAATGATCAAGATGGCTGAATTCCCATCAGGGAAGCCAATGCAGCAAGCTTCTCCAGAAGACGGGCAGTGCACCATCTTCCCCTCCGGAGCAAGGAAGTGATGCTCAAAGGAGGACCAGAGCTCCCGTCCAAAGTGAACCAAAGCCATTCTCAGTGCCAATGAGATCCTGAGCTACTCAGAGGATGAAAACAGCTAAATTCATCAGGAAAGCCAGCACGACAAGCTCCTCCAAAACAACCAACAACTCCTTACAGCTTCTACCAGCTCCCAACAGCCTCTTTCTCCTTCTCCAGTTCTGCCTCTTATGCTGCTGGCAACAGTCCCCAGGTGGGCCTCCCACACGCAGCACCAGCTTACTCAGTTCAGCTGGGGATTATAAACTGACCACCAATTGTTAATCCACCACAACAGCCTAAAGTGTTCTAGTGCTCCTCTTTCAAGTGACATCTCTGAATGTCAAGCCTTTCCAAATTCTTCCTATAAGCCATTCCCAAAGACCTTTGAACCACTTGGCCAGGAATAGTCACAGCAATGACCTCACTTCTCTTGTATCAAATTCTGTGTTACTTACTTTTCTCTTGTTGCTGGGACAAACCACTCAACACCTAACGTTAAGGAAGGTTTGTTTAGCTCACAGTTTGTGGAAGTTTCAGTGCATACCAGCTGGCTCCAAGGCAAGGTGGCACCTGGCAGAGGGCAACAGTTCGTGGTGGCAGAAAATAGCAAAAGCAACAAGAGCAAAAGGGAAAAGAGAGAGAAGACTCTTTCTGTCCCTTATACTGTATACAGGCTACCCGCCCTAGGGTGGGTGTAGCACTCACACCCATAATCCTAGCACTAGACAATGAATTGATCACAAACTCTAGATTCAGCCACCTCTGAAAATCCTGCCCCTGCATGACTGTATGAGGCTTTGGGGGGACATCTAGACACAAACCATAACACTACTGTTGCCAGCCAGTATAAGGGCTTTAGTTGCATATAACCTTAGGGTTAGTTGTAATAACTTTATAAGGCAGATATTATTAGTCCCATTTTATGGATCAGAAAACTGAGCCACAGAAAGACCTTTTTCAGGGTCACACAGCTAATAAGTGCTATAGACTAGAAGCCTTCTGAGGAGCCACAGTGGCCCTGCTATGGGCTCTACTCATAGGAAAGCACCTTGCCCCGAAAGAATCGATTCAATTAATCCTCAATGCAGACCTAAAGACATCCAGCAGTCACTGTTGTCAAGAGGTGACAAGGGCCCCTGCAATCAGAGGCAGCTGACACTGTCAGTGGGAAGGGAGAAAATACACACAAAGAAGACTTTTCAGGGTTTTTCAGTGAGGGGCAAATAGCCTGACGCGTCTTCACCGCCTGTCTTACTTCAGCTTCTACTGCTTTAACAAACAACCTGACCACAAATCACTCATATGGAATAACAGTTTACCCTCAGGGCTGGGCAGTTCAAGAGCATGGTGCCAACATGCAGGGAGGAGCTTCTCGCTGCGTTATAACGTGGCAGAGGGCATCGCAGGGCAGGAGGGAGCAAGTGTGCCGAGGGGAGACGACTTCCTCCTCTGACAGAGCCGCTTGTGCCATTATGGGAACTCGGCCCCAGCCCAGGACCGCATCTGGCCCTAACTACCTCCCAGGAGCCCCACTTGCAGATACCATTCATGTGGATTTGGGTTTTATGTCCACAACACACAAACTTTAAAATTGTAATTGACCCATAATAATTGTCCACAGGTAGGGGTGCGGTGTGATATTTTCATACATGTATATAAAGTGTAATGAGCATATCATGGTAATCATCATTTCAAATATAATTTCCTTGAGCTGGGAACATTCAAAGTCCTCTCTAGTAGCTATTTTGAAATGCACGACTCAGTCCAACATGTGAACATTTGCAGGAACCATTCAAACAGTAGCACAGCCCAGAACACCACTGTGTCAAGACTGGACTCAGCCACTGCTGCTTTACCTCGGCCAGGACTCATCAGGTAAAGGTGAAAGCATGCTTGGCTCTTGTTTGAGACAGTAGGGAAGAAACTCAGAAGGCCGGGGAAGGGCCCCCTGAAATGGGAAATGAAAATCAAGCGCCATCAGCAGTAGCACCTTCCTTGACCCTCCCCAGCACGGCCCTCTGGAAAAATCAGTTCACAAAACGCTTCCAGAAGACCCAGGGGTTATAGCATGGCGGTTTTTTTATCGCCCTTCTCCTAAGGTGTTCTCTTCCCAAGCTATAAATATCAACCAGCCTGGCTTTAACGAAAGTGGTGTAAATTACAATGCCTGGAGGTTACCAACGGGCACTCATGGCAGAGATGGTGACAGCAGGAGACCCAAAGAATGGGGACCTGCTTGGGCCTCTGCTTGCTGCCCGAGCTGGGACTGGAAGTTGTACTGAGGTCTGAGGGGGGCAGTTACGCTGATCAGTGTCTAGAGGGGCAGGGGCTGTTGAGCAAGAGGCCCAAAGGTCAAGACCACACCGTGCTGAGGTTGGATGTGCTCCTCTCCACCCATAAGTACAATCTCCACTTTTAACAGATAGGGAACCAGAGGCCCAGAGAGGGAAAGGGCTCCCAAGGTTATACAGCAGTGTTGTGGCAGGGCTCAGACCAGGGCATTGGGGACATCGAGTGAAAGTCCCTGAGGGTTGGAAAGGTCTGTCCAGACTTGTGTCCTGGAGCTCAGAACAGGCTCAACCTAGCTGAAGGGCTTCTCCCGCCCAGGCCTCCTCCTGGGGGCTTCGAAAGCATCCCTAGGAGCTGGGTGGGTGAGGCGTCTCTGAGACATGCGTTCCACAAGCGCATGGTGAGCATCTGTTCGGTCCTCACGCGGTGAGGACATGGTGGGCAGTGTCTGTACCCACGGGGCTCGCGGTGCAGTTCAGTGGGAAAGGTGAGTGGCTTTGGAGCTACATGGCAGGAGCTGAAGTTGCGGTCCCCTTGCTTGCTGTGGTGGAACACACCCTGCACCACAGGGCTGAGGACAGACATGCAGACCACAGCAGAGTGACCTGCACGTTCACAGCCATGACATGGTTGCTGCACACACACAAAGGCACAAACACAGACTCCTGTACTGATGTGTCCACAGAAGATACACACAGGTGTGTATCACATACACCCAGGAACATGCACGTATGTACACGTGTGCATCCATGAGTGCGTGTGCACAAGCAAACACACACAGCCCTCTTACGCTCTTCCCCCGCAAACAAATCGCAGTCTCAGCGTCCCCAGGCGTGGCATCTACACATTCTGGGAAAGATCAGATTCCTTCACGCTGCCTGACCCCTGACCAGGGCGCCGGGACCCTCCCCACGCTGTGCCACCACTTGACTACACTGCCTGGAGAGGGGACCCGGGACCGAGCCCTCCTGCCTGGTTTCCTTTCCGTACACAGCTCAGCTGCCTCCCAGGGCACATCGCTGAGTTCTGACTCACCAGCCTCAGCACAGCAAGGCGGCCTGTGGTTTACACAAGTCAGGACACGGTCTGAGCTGGCGGTGGAAGGGAAGAAGTCACTCTCAGGTAGTCACTCTCCCAAGGAAGAGGCTTGATGGGGTTGTATCTGCACAGTGGCTCAGGGCATGTGCAGATTAACCCTGCTGGGAAGTAGGTCTTGGGGCCAGTGCTAACCCCAGAGTTGTCTGCAATTAGGACCCCCTCACACTGGAGCTGTGGGGGCCTGCCCTGCCCCTCCCCCACCTGCACTGTCCCTGTGAGGTGAGGAGCCCCTGGCAATAGGGGGAGGCTGAGCCAACCCTGGGACCCGCATTTCTGGACCACATTCTGGGAACCTAAGAGGTCAGTGCCCCAACCTCCGTCAAGGGACTTTCCTCCTCGGGCCGGATGCATACCCCTGAGGGGGACCCAAAGAAGGGCAGAGTCGTTCCCCTGGGGTATGAGGGTGTGGATGAAGTGGGCAGGTGGGATGAGAGGGTTAATTCCTGGAAAAAGAAGGGCCAGAAGACAAGGTAGTGTGCGGGAGCCAGGGAAGCCCCCATTCGCCCTCTTGCTTTGGCTCTACAGTATTTGGGGTGGGCCTGCCCAAAGTCAGTCTTGGGGCATGGACGGTCAGCCTCCCGAAGGACGTGTGGCAGGATGAACTTCTACTCCAGTGGAGGAAGCATGGCTGCACATCAGAGAACCTGGGAGAACCTGGCCAGGTCCCACTGGACAGGAATGTAGGCTCTGGGGTCAGCTACCCAGATGTCAAAACTCTGGGACTTCTTGGCTGTGTGACCTCAGACGTGGTCACCTTGGTAGGCCTCAGTTTGTTTTGTCTGACTCGTGAGACCAGTCAATACCTCTTACTCTGTAAAACTGTGAAGACTTAGGACTGTGGTTTGGACCTAGAAAGGGATTGGGCTGGTACCTAACTGGCAGGGTTGTATGTGACCCTTGCTTTCTCTGAGTCTCCTTCACAAAAGGGGGCATACCACTCAATTCAGTGATTTCTGGAGTTTCTCCAGGCTAGGACTAGGTGTCAGGAGAAGCATCTCAGCATCCAGAAAGCTCCATGGGCACAGCAGAGCAAACACCCTGCCAGCACCAGTTCCCCAGCCTCATTGGTGGTGTAGATCTGCAAATCCTCATAAAAGAGCTTAGAGAGGAACCACTTCTCAGAGAACCACAGGCTTCCACCCCAAGGCCTTTGCACATGCTGGTGGTTTTCTTTGGGGAACACTTGTTTCCTACACCTCACCAGACAGTGGCCCTGCTGTTTCAGGGTTTTTTCCTTTGCAGTGCTGAGGATTGTACCAGGGTATCGCACATGCTAGGCAAGCGTCCTACCACTGAGCTACACCCCCAGCCCTTTTCATTTGATTCTTTTTTATTAGTTCACGTTTGTGGTATATAATGATTACATTCACTGTGGGCATTTGGTACACACGTAGGACACATCTGAATTCTTTTAAAATACCCCTTCCCATCCCTTGATCTTGTTCTCATTTGTAAAAGATCTAGCTCCCCACTTCCTTTTATCTACCTTTTATTTTGCTCTTTAATTTACTTACACTTTGTGTTTCTCATATAAAACGTGATATTTAGGCTTGCGTGGCTGATTCATTTCACTTAACATTATAATCTCGAGGTGCGCCCACCTTCCTACCAGTGACTTAAGCTTACTAGGACAGAGCAGCACTGCATGGCACACAAGTCCCACATTTTCTGTATTCACTCAGCTGTTGATGAGCATATAGGTTGCCTCCCAGATTTAGCTGTTGTGAAGGGCACTGCTAGGAACATGGGCTCTTAGCTACTTTCTCACTGCTGAGACGCTATACTGGACATCCACAGTTCTAAAGGGGAAAGTTTTATTCTGCCTCACTGCCTGTAGAGGTTCCAGTCCATAGTCAGCTGGTTCCAAGGTGGGACAGGGCAGCAGGAAGTAGAGAGAGGGATCAAGAGAAGAGGGAAGGAGATACCCGCCCCTGCCTGAGGCTTTGGGGGGACATCCATACATGCACCATAACAATGGGTGTACGTGTGTCACTGATGTGCTTAACTCTTTCGGGAAGAGATACCTATGAGGGAGAGAGCTGGGTCAGATGGAATTTCTGGGATTTTAGTTTTTTGAGGAATCTCCATACTGATTTGCCATAGCAGTTACACTAGTTTACATTTCCACCAACAACATAGTTCTCTTTTTCACTTGAGGAGTGCTGGTATTAAATCTTCTGTGAAGGTGTGTGTGTGTGTGTGTGTGTGCGTGTGTGTAGAATTTTGCAGTGAATTCATCAGGACCTGGGCTTTTCTTAGTCGTTTCTTATTACTTCTTCAATTTCATTGCCTGATAGAGTATTTGGGATTTTTATATCTTCTTGGCTTAGCTTTGGTAGTTTATGTGTCTCTAGAGAGCTATCCATTTTTTCTGAATTCTCCATTTTATTAGAGTACAGATCTCAAAGTTATAACTCATGATCCGGATTTTGGCAGTGTCATTATAATTTCACCTTTTTCATTTTAATTGCATTGATTTGGGCCTTTTCTTTTTTTTCAGTAATATTCATTTGTCTATTTCATTTATTCTTTCAAGGAACCAGCTCTTCAACTCTTTTTCTTTCAGCTTCAATGTCATCAATTTCTGCTCTGATCTTTATAATTTCTTTCCTTGTATGAGGTTTGAATTTGGATCATTCTTGTCTTTTCAGGATCTTTTTTGTTCTGCCACTTCTTTTTTTTTGGTACTGGGAATCGAACTCAGGACCTTACACTTGCTAGACAAGCGCTTGTGCCACTGAGCTATATCCCCAGCTCTCTTTCTAGGACCTTTGAAGGTCATAATTAGGTTATTGATTTGGGCTTGTTTTGTTTTTGTGATGTGGCAGTCACAAATGTTCCTCTTAGGACTGCTTTCATTGTGTCCTATAGGTTCTCTTATGTTTCACTGGCATTATTGTTTGATTGTGTGAACTGTGCAATTACTTCCATGACCCACTGGTTATTTAAGAGAGTATTGTTTATTTTCCATGCATTTGTATGACTTCTGTGGTTTCTTTTGCAATGGATTTCCTGTTTCATTGCATATGATTTGATAATATGCACGGGATAATTTTGACTCTTTTGCACTTACATAAGCTTGCTTTCTGGGCTAGCACGTGGTCTGCTGTGGAGAAAGTGCCACGTACTGCTTCAGATATGTGTACTGTTGTTGGGCTGCTTCAAATACACTTCACATGTAGTCATCAAGCCCACTTGTTGGAAGGTGTGGTTCAACTCTAATATTTCTCTGTTGATTGTTTTGTCTGTTTGATCCGTAGAGGGAGTCCCCTCGTGGCAAAACCCTGTGCTGTCCCTGCGGGTCACAACTGTGGACGCCCCGTGGAGCCTGCCATGCCAGCCCTGTCCGCCACTGCCGTTTCTCCCTAGAGTCCCCAGCATTCAACCTGCTTCTGCAGAATCAGGCTGCCCTCCCCCGTGAGCCACAGGTGAGAGCCTGAGAGAGTCCAGAGTGTGCGTGTATCTTTCTTTACACTGTGGTCCATCTCTCAAACAGCTCTGCAACTTTTCATTTTCCTGTCAATTCCTTTCTGATTCATGCAGGTCTATTTCTCTCTTTTTTTGTAAAACATGTTGTTTTTTCTTCCAGTGTCTGGACTCCAGGTCTCAGAGAGGCTGGATTTTGCTGCTGCTCACCACTCTGCCAACTTGATGCCCTCATCTGTACTTTTTTTTTTTTTTTTTTTTTTTGGTATCAGGACTCAAACTCAGGCAGGTGCTGTGCCACTGAGCTATATCCATGACCCTAATCTCTATTTTTGAATGAATGGTTTCTTCCAAATGTCTACAGTCTTGGAATCCAGGAAGTCACAATTTTCTGCACCCAGCTTTAGGGCTTGTGGGTCCTCCTGCTCCCATCCTCTGTTCAGATCAGACTGTGGTAACCATCCAAGCCCTGCTTGCTTTGGGGCTCTTGGTGCACAAAATACTGTTTTCCAGCCTTTGATGTTTAGTCTCTGAATTTTTTTTTAGCTTAGAGGAGTTTCTTGAATGCAACAGACTGCCAGATTTTGTTTTCAGATCCAGTCTGCCAATGTGTGCCTGTTAATTGGGGCGGTGAGGCCGTTATTTAGGTTGGTAGTTACTACTGAAAGGTATTGACTTATTCCTGTCCTTGAATTCTTGTTCTGTTGTTGGCTCTTTTATTGTTTCATTTTTTAAAAAACTGCTCACCTTGCTTGATGTATTCATTCCATCTGAATTTGGGCTTTGTTTTCTCTGTCAAGGATATTCTTGAGTATTTTTTGGAGGGTTGGTTTGGTGTTTACATACTTCTTAAGGTGTTCCTTGTTGTGGAATGTCCTCAATTCTCCATACATTTGGAAAGATAATTTTGCAGGATATATTATTCTGGGTGGGATGCTGTTTTCTTTTAGAGCTTGAAACACTTCATTGCTTGTGAAAATTGGAGTGAAACACAGCCCTGAGTGAAGTGTCTCTGTAACGGGAACAGACTCCCTGACTTCTGGGAAGGGTTAGTAGGGCAGGGCTACCGCTTTCTCACTTCTGAGCTACTTACTAGCTTCCTTGCTCTCTCATCTGGCCTCAAACTTTCTTCCCTGTTCTTGTTCCTATAGCTTCTCCTGAAGCTTGTGCATGAGCCAGGCAGCCTCCTACAGTGCCCTGGAGCCTCCAGTCCCATGTACTATCTGACCAACACCATGGAGTCACTGGCAGAGGAAAGAGACAGGCAGATGGGTGAGTTCAGTGGGAGAGGAGGCAGCTTCACTGAGCAGTGGCAATAGAACTTGGCCTTGAAGGGTGTGTGTTTTTTGTCCAGGCTGAGACTACTAGGGTAGAATAGAAAAGATCAAAAGAGGAAAAGCATCTCAGGCAGAGAATTGTCAATAAAACTTTGAGGGGAAGCAACCAAGATTTCTAGCACTGTGTCTGATTTCCTGAAGCACATTAGAGTGCAATATTTTGATTGGTGGGAGCTGGATGGCAACCCTGACCTGGTACCATTTTAGAGAAAGGAAGTCCTGGCATCATCAGAAGTAAGAAAGCAGATATGAGGCCTTTCTTTGTTTTTTATTTTAAAGACAAAAGAATGGAGACGTATAAACCAGAATAACACAAAAACAATAAAGGAAATATAAAATTATGGAGAAGATAGTAGGGAATTGGCACTGTATACTGCATTACATAATGTTATCTTCGTATTTGTTACTCATTTATACAGATGGTGGCTTGTTCAATTAATCAATTTTCTCCACCCTCATCTCCATTGTTCTCCCATCCAATCAGTTGTCTTCCCTCTGATAATAACTGTACTGTTTGGTTTATTTACTCCCTCGGGCTCTCACATTGGGAAGAGACATGGCTGCTTCAAATTATGCTGTAACAAACATGGGTGTACACAAATTGCTATGGCAGGAGGTGGAAAAGCACCTATCCTCAAAGACGGTAGATATGCAGGGGACCAGGTTCACTGTGGTTAGCACCCCATTGACAGAGGCCTTTCTTTTTAAAGAGTCCCCCTGTACAGCCCTGCCAGGGACCTTGCCTTTCCGGGCCTCACCTTCCTGCCTACAAAATGAATGTTTTGCATGAGAGGATTTCTCCAGCTCTTTCCAACTTTGAAGTCCTGTGACTGAAGCTAAAGTTTCCCTTTGGCTTCTCACTCCACTTTGGGGCCAGTCCCAGAACTTGTGATCAGATATGAGGTCAGACTTCGCAAGACAAATGAGGGCTCTGTCTGTGCAGCCGGTGGCTGTTTCTTGTGCCTGGGACTCAGCTGTTGCACTTGGTACAGCCAGCTGTCACCAAGTTCCACGCTGCCTCCTGGGTCCACCAGCCTTCCATCTTCCAAGTGATCGTTGGCTCGATGGCCGAAGCTTCGGTCTTCCTTTCCCATGCCCACATATGGTGCTTGTAGCCAACAGATTTTGGAATGAGTCCGATATGGCTCTGTATTCTCTCCGCGCCACTCACTAGGTGTAGGCATTTGGCCTACTTGTTTTACTTTCTAAATCCGAGCTGCTGGCGCAGAAAGCCCCAAAGGATAGACTGGCACCTTGGAACCTTCATGCCTGCAGGGACTCCAAAAACTGATACCCAAAAAAAAGGGAAGACAAAAGAACAAATCTCAGCAGAAAGCTTAAGGGACATTCTCCCAAAGAGAAGGAATCATTGGAGCAGACTTTGCAGCAGACCTCCGCCTGCTGAACTGCCTTTGGAATTTATAGCTCCACATTTTGAATCTGTTACCCAAAAATGGGAAAACAGAGGAGCAAAACGCAGTCTCAAAACTCAATCCCACCCAGAACAAGTTTTGAAGAGGAAGAAACAAGGGAACCAGGAAGCCTCATAACTTCAAGATATGAAACGATTGCATCCGAAATTAAACAACTCCAGCAGGCCATGAAAGAGCTTAAAGCAGAAATAACCCACATACCCACAATGATTTCTCAGATAAAAAACGAGATGAAAACAATGATGGAAGAAATGCTCCAT